>CAODLS011545080.1:0-18502 GCA_948243855.1 Flueggea neowawraea
TAAGTGAGAACTCTTACAAGTTTCTTGATTTCGGTTCAAGAACAAAAACCAACCTAAGGATCAACCCTTGATCCCTCTCACAATCACTCTTTTTAAAAGTGTCTACAAACACTCACCAACAGATTAAAAGCTAGTGATACAAGTAAATGAAAAATGAAATTGACGAACAAATACACTTGTATCAATAAATGAGAAAATCAATGCTTTGATGCTTGATAGTTGTAAGAATTCAATGCCCAGATGTTTTGTTAGTTGTTTCTAGCCTCCCAAGCATGTATTTATACTTATATCTTGATTTTAGACCCTTGTGGGGTGTAATGTAGCCATTTTGGTATTAAATGAGACGCATTTAATATATTGTCAGAGTCTTCTCATGTACGTGTCATAAATATTACGTACGTTACGTGACTTGATGTTCATCACACGTACGTGATAAGTACATACACGTACGTTGATCATAGTTGATCCCCAGTTCACGTACGTGAATAACATCTGACGTACATGACTTCTATGTCTGAACCATCTAGTAGCTTCTGTTTTAAGTCCGGAGCATCTTACGTACTTGAAATTCCATCTCACGTACTTGAAATTACATCTCACGTACTTTAGTTCAATGTGACGTACGTGAGTTATTATGTTTGCGTACGTGAACGATCAACACTTGACCGTTGCTTCATTTGTTTGTCTCAATCCACGTGAAATTCAAACAAACATCATCTGAACTGAGATCTTCATCTTGTTTTGTATGTCTGACGTACGTGACTTCTGATGTCACACGTATGTGTGGCTTCATGCCTTCAATTAATTCAAGACTTCAATTTTCCCGCTTTAAATCTGATCATATTTCACGTACTTTGGATACCTCTCATGTACGTGACATTCTTTGACGTATGTGAACATTATCTAACGTACGTGTGATCACTTCTCCCAAATTTCAGTAGCTTCTGTTTCAGTTTACGGTCGAACTCATGTACTTGAGACTACATTGACGTACGTGACATTCACACACGTACGTGACTTTGGACACACGTACGTGAATCTTTCTCAGATCAAATTCTACAGTTTGTTCATGGTCAAAACTTAGAGAAATCTCAATGTTGACCACCCTTGGTCCAACACCCCCTTCTTTGCCTTTTTTGATCATGAGTACTAAACCACTTGCAAGTATTGAATCATGTGAAGGATTTTCTTTGATCTGGTTGAAGTTTGCTGGTTGACTTTTTAAGGTGCTTTGCGTTAGTACCTGCACATCATCTGCTTGATGTAGTGTCTGAGACTAGATGAACATCATAAATATTGTTTGTGGTGGATTCTTCTCGGATAATTTTACTATTGAGTTGCTATGGCTTTTGCCTTGTGGTGTCTATTGTTTTTATTATCAATTTTTAAATTTTATTATTTTGTTTTGTTGGGAAAAAGCATGGATGAGGAGGTTAAATTTATTGAATATGCATTTTCTTAAATCTATTCTTGGATGAGTAAGATTAAATTGAATAAAGATTTTTATTGTTTGAATTTGTATAACTTTGTATGTTTATGTTGTTTGGTTGGGTTTAGAATAGTCATCTTTAATTAATTGGAAAGTAAACCAAATTTTATCTTTTGTTGTAATTTTTAATGAGCACATAAACGAGCTCGAGCTCGATTCGAGCCTACACTAAAATAAGCTAAAGCTTTGTGTTTTATCGAGCTCATACGAGTTTATGCCAAATGAGCTTTATCGGGCCGAGCTCGAGTAACCATTAAACGAGTTTTCCATAAGCTGAGCTCGAGCAGGTCACGAGCTTCTCTATTCTCTTAACAAGCCGAGTTTGAACATAAATAAAAGCTCAAATTTGAGCTTAATAATTTTAGAGTCAAGCCGAGCATGAACAACCCAAAACTTGGCTAAGCTTGACTCGATTGCAGCTCTATATATAATTAAAAAAAGAATATTATTAAATAATTCATTAAGAGTCTAAGGTGTTTTTTGTAATTAAATAAAGCTGGCCAGAAATTACAAAAAGATGAAAGCATGTTTGCTACTGATTAACAATTAAGTTGTGACGATGACTTGAAATTAAGTTGCAAACTGGGCTTCAAAAAAAAAGTCGTAAACTATCGATTCTGTCCTTCCTAATATGGATGAAAGCCAAAAATCCCAGGTAGCTAGGCTAGAAATAGGTATGAAGAACAATAATTGGACGCACAAAGCATATTAGGAAGAACACTAAACCATATACTTTATTATGCATATGGTTTTTGCATATCTGTGCCAGTTGACGTCGCAAACAAAACCATGAGCACGTGAAAGGGTTTAGTCCCTGGAAGTATAGTTGCTTGAAGTAGACATGAATAAAGTAGAATAGGAAGGAAAATAGTGTCGGATTTATATCATCCCCACTGATACAAATATTGAGACAATAAATCAGAAAATTGCCTTATCTGTTAAAAAAAGTCTCTCTTTTGTAATGGTTGAATTGAGATGAAAGATAATTGAGATCCTCCCGTAAATATAAGCACACTTACTAAATTACGTAAAAATGTTGCTTGTTCTTTGTTTACTTCTCTCTCTATTTTTTTATAGTAAAAATGAGAGTCGAGACTATCGGTAATATTATATTTTTATTGAATGTGATAATGCAGATATTAATTATTGCTACAGAATATTTGAAGAATCATAACTAAATTAGTTGAAGTGACCGGGTCTCTCTTTATTTATTTACGTGATAGTGTCAACTGATGTCTCATAATTTATTGGTGGACTTGCAGATATTACAATAGATAAATCATCCCTTCTCACTAACTTGTCAAAAGAAACCCACAAATATTACAATAGACCGAGGATAAAATTACTGGCAATGAGAGACTTAACTGTCTCCGTCAAAGACTCAGACAGATAGCTTTATTCAAGTTAAATAATGGAGATGGGTCGTCAGGCTGGATAATGGCTTCACATGTCACCCTCACAATCCCCATATTACTGTCAAACCCTAAACCCTGTGGTGGGGTAAACGGTCGACTTTTATGGCTTTGTAACATATATATCACTGATCATTGGAAGACTTTGGTTTTTTATTGGATGCAAAGGTCTATATGCTTCGATTTCATGTATTGAGATCCAATTTAAAGGCATTGTGGAAAAATTGCCTTTACAAATTTAAAAGTGAACAAAGCATGAGTATGTATAACCCCACGCTTGCAACACAACTTGTTCAAGACTATAGACACAAAAGGCGAGAGAATAAAACACGGATGGCGATGTTGTATAAATTAGGTCCCATTGTCCAAACTAAACTTTTTCCTTTTTTTTCACTGATGGAGTACTTATTCAAGCAAGTTCTTATCAGAATCAATCCATCTAAAAATTTAAACTGATAAGTGAGACCCAAAATTTAATTTCAAATATATTTCCCAACACATCCCTCAAGTGGAAGCCCCAAGATTGAATCAGCATAAGCCTTTCGTTTTTCATGCTCAATTGATTTTTAAAATTACACAATTATATTAAAAAGTTTAAAATTTACAAAAATTATTACAATTCAATTTTCACATGTGGTGCAGAAAAACATTTAATTTACAAAAAATACAGCATTTTAAATTCAAAATTAAACAAATACAGACTAGTTTTCATTTAATTTTAATCCAATTCATTTAATTTTCACTAAATTTTTTTTTTTGAAATATAGGCCAATTTTGATTTAATATCTATTCGGTTTTCAATTAGTTTTCTATTTTGGTTTTCATTTGGTTTTCCATATTTTTAAAATAATCTCTTTCTTTTGGTTTCGCGCATATTAGTTTTCATTTGTCATTTATGCATTTTTTGTTGTTGTCAATTTTTAGGTATAGAGTAAGAAGAAATTACAAAAAGCCATGATGAAAAATGACCATAAAATAATTCAAAATATAAAATAAACCAAATAAAACCCAAAATAGGAAATCAGATAAAAACAAAAGAGGAAAAAGCGGAGGGTTGAAACGCAAAAAAAAAAAAAAAAAGAATGATGTATAAGTTAAATTAAAAGTTTTCGATTGTATTCTACATAATTTCCTCTAATTAATTCAAATTTAATTAGCTAATAATTGATAGCGGTAGAATTCGAACTCAGAGTATTTGGTCATAAGCTACTCTATTACTATATCAAGAATTTGTCCACCTAATACTTAAACTAATAGGCAAGGTCAAGTGTCAGCTCTTTTTACATCGTATTTTCTTTAAATCTAAAAAGAAACAAAGAAAAAAAATGGATTTGTTCGGACACCAACCTATTTAGTAACGATAATTAAAGACATGGACAAAATAGGAGGGAAATAAACCAAATCCCATGAACCAATATAAAATAATAGTACAATGGTCTATTATTTCCAATGCTAAGGTACAAACCAAATTTATTGTCTAACGCTACCCGCCTACATTTATACGAAAATTCCGATTTTCAGGGGAAAAACCAATATGTGCACATGTTGTAAGACAAATTGTATCTTATCACATATTGCTCATGGATAGATATTGGAGATTGTTTTGGTGTAACAAGAAGACTTTATTTATTTACCATATAATATTTAACATTTTTGTCAATTTTATTATAATGTTTAAAACTTAGCAAAAAGTAATAAACATTTTTTAGATTGTTTGCTAACAATTAGAATTCTGAAAAGTTTTCTAATAATAAGCCTTTAAGTTGAATGTCATTATTAATTTTGTTTTATTTAATGGTATGACTTAATAATGTGATGAAAGTGATAGTGATTTAAAAATTGATAATTTTTAACTTAATTTTAATATTGAGCCAGATTCAACTAATTTGGTTTGAAATCCAAGTCCAGAAGTTTAGCAAAGATTCAGCAAGCCAAAGTTCATTATTGATGATGTAGTAAGAGGAACCTATTCCACAAACTCTATAAATACTAACTCTACACTCATCTGCAAGGTAATTCTGGTCATTTCCTATACTAAATTTTTTTTATTATATTTTGTATAACTTAAGTGGTTATTGTTGTTGTTTGCGAAAGAGATTAGGTTTAGATTGCTATCATGTTCATCTTTGTTTTTTTTTTTATCAATTACATATTCATTCATGTTAATGAAATCCAAGCATATGTTGGGTCCTCATATCTATTTTTGTACCCACAAGACAAGCATTCCATGACAGAAAAAGAGTCCAATTTAACTCGATATTTCATGAAATATTTCTATCACTTGCTTGATCCAGTGGCTTTCGAGCACATGCAACTTCGTTTCAATGTTCTATGTTCTGAACACTCTTGTCGGTAATGGTAAGTGTCAAGGAAAACCGGCGATAAAAGAATGCGGAATAACAAAGAATAATCACACAAGAATACAAGATTTACGTGGCTCAGACAATCGACCTACGTCCACCGGCAAAGAGCTTAATAATTCTTTTATTCAGAGTTAAAAAAGGCAAAAGGCTTACAAGATTGTTCACAAGCCACCTATTTATAATATACAATAAAACCCTAGCCAAAATAGGCCATCCAAAACCTTAATACATGTATTAGAACCATTTTCTAAGCAGAAATCACGTCTAGAATGGGTTACACGGACAAACAGGGTAAGACACGAATGAACCCTTCAAGACATGGACACGGAAACTCAACCGTGTATCGAGCATAGTATTACACGGTCTAGGACACGGGCGTGTCCCAGGCTGTGTCCTGGACTGTCCCGCCAGAACACCTTCGTTTTGTATCCGATTCGTCCCATTTCGACTTTGCTTTATCAACTATCAATCATGATTTCAATCTTAACCAAGAAAATCGACTTCAACATTAACAATTCTCCACCTTAAAGTGAATTTTCTTCACCATACAACTCATCCATAGAATTACTCTCTGTCATACTACCCCGAAGGGCTTCAAGTCTTGTAACAACGAACCAAGTCCAACCTGGACTTGCCTCCACTAGCACTAGCTTTCCATCCACTCCTAACAATATACCACCCCGCATCTTTTCTTGTGTCTTCCAATGATGGCCTTTTTACATCACTAACACAATTATCATACCTTGGTACACTTATTGTTAGCCCTCGTGAATCAACCTGATTGATCTTTTCCTATTCTAGAGTCTCAATCACAAACTCTACCCATTTTCCCGCAGAACTCGCAACAGTCCTTAAACCATTAGCAACTACCGAGTTACCAATCAATGTGTAAATGCCATTTCGCAATCTACCCTTCATCACAATCGAAGATCCCTTGCACACCTGAATTCCTCCACCTCTTCCTGAGAAACTATAACCATGCTTCGACAAAGCACCAACAGAAATCAAGTTTCTTCGCAACCCAGGGACATACCAATCATCAAGTTTTCTGACCTTCCCGTCATGCATCCTGATCTTCAAAAATCCATTACCCTTAACACTCAGCTTCTCACCATCTCTCAATTTAAAATTATCTTTCCATTCTTTAAAAGAATCAAACACTTTTCTGAAAAAAGTCATGTGATAAGCTGCACTAGTGTCAATAACCCAGCTATCTTCAGATCTACATGCAGTAATTGTCAACACTTCACTGCTCTCTCCTTCATCAAAATTATCCTGAAACTCCACATAATTATTTTGAACAACTGTTGCACTTGATTTCCCACTATTTCTTTTATGTGGATAATTTTTTTTCACATGCCCAATATCCTTACAGTGATAACACCTCAAACCATGATTCTTACCCATTCTCTTGTCCCTACTAATGGTTAATCCAGACTCCACTCTGTCTCCACCCAAACTAGAAGTTAACCTCTTAAATTCTTTAGATAACAGAGCATCCTTCACATTATTAACATAAATTGCATCTCTACCATACATGATAGTATCAACAAAACTGTCATATGACTCAGGCAATGAATGCAACAGAAACATAGCCTGATCCTCATCATCAATGTCAACACCAACACCTTTCAAATCTAATACAATCATATTAAACTTATCCAGATATTCTTTTACCTACATGCCTTTTGACATCTTCAAAGTATCCAGCCGCCGTTTCTGATAAAGTTTGTTCGACATGGATCTCTTCTGATACCTACTCCCTAACTTCTTCCACAAGCCTACTACAGTAGTTTCATCAGTCACCTCCTTCAAGACTTCATCCGTCAGACTCAATAGAATTGCACTATGCACTCTCTTCACAGCCTCCGCTTTCTGCACTGCTATCAGTTCTACTGATAATTTCTCTTCACCTTCAATCGCCTCCTCACACTTATGCTGAACCAGAATAGCCTTCATCTGCAGCTTCCACAGTGTGAAATCGTTCGACCCATTGAATTTCTTAATATCAAATTTATACGAAGACATCTTCTTTCTGTAGAACGAACCCAAAGTTTCTGAACAAACTTCTATGGCTCTGATACCACTTGTCAAGAAAACTCGGAGATAGAAGAATGCGGAATAACAAAGAGCAATCACACAAGAACATAAAATTTACATGGTTCGGTCAATCGACCTACGTCCACGGGCAAAAAGCTTAGTAATTCTATTATTCAAAGTCAAAACAAGTAAAAGGCTTATAAGATTGTTCTCAAACCACCTATTATAGTATACAATGAAATCCTAGCCAAAATAGGTCATCCAAAACCCTAATACACGTATTAGAACCATTTCTTAAGCAGAATCACTTCCAGAATAGGTTACACGGGCAAATCGGGTAAGACACGGACGAACCCTTCAAGACACGGACACAGGAACTCAACTGTGTGTCGAGTATGGTATTACACGGTATAGGACACGGCCGTGTCCCAGACCGTGTCTTGGACTGTCCCGCCAGAACACCTCCGTTTGTATCTGATTCGTTCCATTTCGACTTTGCTTCATCAACTATCAATCATGGCTTCAATCTTGACCAAGAAAATCGACTTCAACATTAACAGTAAGTATAATATACAAGTTTTGTATTAATATTGTCATTATGCTTCTCAATGATTACTAAGACTAAAGGAAATGTTCATACTTTTGGCATTGATGATATTTTTCTCGCCAACTTTTCGCATTTGAATGCAAAAGTTGGATTTTCTATTTAACTACTAATCCACTTGATCATGAACTCAATAATATTTACTAGGCTCAACTGCAGATGTAAATTAGTTTCAAATGTCAAATTGTTTGATGAGTGACATAGATTTAAGATTTTAATACTCAAAAAAAGAAAATTATAGAATTTAACATTCGATCTACAACATCTTCTCTAACTAAACTTCTCTAAATTGAGTGATTACTTTGTTCTATGACGTCAGATATTGAAAATTCCGGGTTAGATCGATAATGATTACCACAACTATCCAAATTAATCATCTAAAAATTATTATTTAAAATTCTACCACAAAATGATAATTTAAAACTATAAATTCTTAAAATTATAAAAATTAAATAAATAATTAAAAATGGCTCTTAGACTTCCATTATTTATTAATCTACTAAATTTTTAATAATTTTATCATTAATAAAATTGGTGCAACTATAAATAATAAGTAATGTTTACTAAACTCACATTAAAACATCAAAGATCATATATATGCTAATCAAGTAATGGTTCTCACAAAATCATCCTAAGCAAGGAAATATCATTTCTCAGCAAGAGAAACATAAACATAGGACACTCTTCAAATTATTAGTTGTACGAAACACTATAATGTATATGATTTAATTAATCCTAGTGGTGGGATATCCTCAATATCTTCGAAAAGTGCTTTGAATTATTAGGAAGGAAGAGTAAAAAGCCAAGAACTTGAAAAAAGAAGGAAGCAAGCCAAAACCTTAAAGAGAGAAGCAGTGGCATAGCTATAAATTTACATAATGGCTGAAAGAAAAAAAGACCATGAAATTTCAGAACATCACCAACTTTTAGGGACTATTTTGCAAATTCTCACGAGTTAGGGACTGGTCTTATGATTTTTATAAAATTTGGGGGTTTGCTAAGCATATTTTGATGAGACAAACACTAGAGTTTCAAGAGTCAATGCCGCTGCTTCTCTTCTTTCACACGCCTCTTACCACTTCTCTCTCTCTCTCTCTCTCTCTCTCTTGTCTCTCTACTTTCCTCCTCTCGTTTGGTTGTCAACGGCATGAGGAGGGGAGGCGGTGGCAGTGGTAGAGCTGCTCTCCCTCTGTTGTCTTTCTACTCTCCCCCTCTCCTTTGGTGGTAGGGGTGGAACTCCAGCGAAAGCAAGTGCTTGAACACCTACTGCTTGTCCCTTAATAGCTACACACCTAATTGACCCTTAGTAGCTTTGCCCCTGGAGAAAAAAGGAGATATCAGCAAGTAGAGAGTGAGAAAATATGTATTATATTGTACCGATTAACTTCTAAATGTACGTGGGAATATGTGATATATGGAAACCTTAGTCACCACAATAAATTATAAATTACAACAGGTTTTTTCTTTGGAAATGAATCAAATTTCGTCCTGAATGTCTACTTTTATTTTATAAGGTAAAATATATCTTTAACATTCCACGTCAAGCCAATGGACGGTGAGAGTGTAACCGAAGCTTGGAAAATAAAAATTTGAAAAATTTGAACCCAAACGACTTGGTGAATATATCACCAATTTGGTCTTTAGAGGAGATAAAACCAATACAAACATTACCCAAGGCAAGTTGTTCACGAACGGAATGATAATCAGGTTCAATGTGTTTGTTGCAAGCATGAAATACTGGTTTAAAAGAAATGTAAATCACACCAATGTTGCCCTATTGTAGGATCAGTTGGCAAGTAGATCGTACCACCAATTCCACCAAGCAATGAATAAATCCATAGAAGCTCAGGCATAGTGCTGGCTATAGCTTTGTATTTTCCTTCAGCAGAGGAACGAGCAATAGTAGCTTGTTTCTTTGCACTCCCATTTGTAGAGCAGCTACGATAAGGACATCCACCTTCATTGCATTATCAAAAACATTCAAGTTGGTATCGCAATGAATATCAAAGAAAAGAACATAATCAATGTTGTGCTATATGTAGTGTCGGAGACGCTTTATGGCCGACCAACGATTTTCAGTGGATCGATGCATGGGTTGACATAAGCAATTAACAATAAAAGCAATGTCAGGTCTAGTAAAAGTAGCTTACTGTATTGATCCAATTACTTGGTACTTGGTAGTATAAAGCAGGATCAACGAAAAATGGACTAAAATCACAATAGACCTAGGCCACGACCGAGCATATAGATCAAATCGAACTGGAATACCCAATTTAATTATTACAGTTAATGATTAATGACAAAAATCAATTCATAAGCTATAGTATAAAGTAAACCAAAATATTTCATAATGTATGCTAATTGTTACATAACTTTTTTTTGATAAATTTATAAATCAAATTTATATATTGTTCCTCCCACAATTAGTCATAGAACAACTACCCAAATATCTTGTACTAGCGCCACGAACAAGTGATACTTATAATTTGATAAGGGACTACGACCAAATAGCAGCTAAGATCAACTCCTTGCAATCTAGAAATTCAATAAAGGGAAAGTAAGATAAACTTTATGAGAGTTGAAAATAAGAGAGGACTGGAAGATCATAGCCCAAGTCAAAATGCTTTCATATTAAGAAGACCATGAACGAATTTTAAAATAGTATCTCATAATTTATAAAGTATATAGTAATAATACATTAGATTAGATGATGAAAGTTACAAGTATTCGTATAAAACATTTTGCTAATTAGACAAAACTAAAACAATTTAAATTGCCAATTCTTATGCCAAAACCATTTTCAAATCCAAGAGTCATGGTAAAATGATTGCATAAAGTTAGAAAAGGTTGTAATAATGTCAATAAACTAACTCTCTTTCTTTTTTATTCAATGAAATAGTCTTAGAAAATTGGCGGTACGATCAATAAAAAATTCCTTACCAAAGACTTAAAACTTGTAAGATAAAATGGTCTATCTTAGTTAAGCGAATAAAATCGTTTGCTTCAAATTTTAACGTCTTTCTAAATCAGGTTTATCGAATAAACCATAGAATATTGCTCAATCTTTAAAAATTACTTATTGATTTACTAATTTGGCTTTGGGAGACTATGCACTTTTCAAAAGCAAGACGTAACTCAATACTGTTTTCACTATTTGGGAGAGGGACATATTCAATTTAAGACTGTTCTCACACGGTTGGTCTATGCATGTGGACTATCATCAGCTCTAATAGCTAGGTTTTCACTTCATCTCGTCGACATCAAAGGCTACTATCTAGATAGTTAGGTTTCCCATTAGCCATTTGCTTATACATAACAACAATCTTACTTATATATAATTTGATAAGAAAAGCTTTTAAACTAATTATCACAATATGATTAGTACAACTTGTAAGTTAAATTACAATTCTTGTATTCAAAAGCTCGTATGCTTAACAATCATTTCAGTCGTTGATAGTCTCAAAACACCTTTCATAAATACTTTTACAAAAATCTCTTTCTTCTCATTTCTCACCAATGTAATCATTTTAATGCAATAGAAATAATGTGAACAATTGAAAGTATCCTGAAGCATGTAAAGCATTTCAAATGCAATTAACTTATTGATCGAGTCCCCATAAGTAAATGATTGTCGATGTAGTTTTACCTTATGAGTATTCCAAAAGTTATCGAACCCAACAAAACGAGTACTAAATGTGATCAATTCATAAAAAGAAAGCACTAAATTCCGTGATTTGAGTTTTTCAATATTTGATATAAGCAACACTAATTTAATAAAACAAGCAAAGACAATTGTGAAAAGATTAAGATATAAATGAGACTAGTTACGACAATTGAGATTCGATTCCTACTTAGTAATTGAATGGGATTAATCTATATGGGGTGTTCTTGTCTCAAAAATTACCTAAATACCCTTTCGGATTTGTTAAGGTGGTACTCACGTTTAGTAGGCTAATCCCGTCGGTTGAACCTAACTAAATTTAACCCTTTAAACGTCTTGGATATTTCATTGAACACATTGTGTGCAAAATATATTTCTACCCTAAATCACACAACATGAATGCATATAACCTCTCCTAATATTCATCTTTCGATTTTTCTATTAGGATTGCTAAATAATGACAATCATGGAGGCCAATCACAATCATCAACAATGTAAAATGTCATTCAACCACAACAACTCAAATAACTATAGATATAACTAATAAAATACAAAACCAATTCATCACTAAGCAACAAGTCTATAACAATCTACAACTCAATGTCCTAACGATAGATTTAAGCTACCATAATGAAAAATGAAATAAAACAATAAATATGAAAATGAAACATTGTCACCGAATACAAATATGAAGAAATAGGAGAAAGATTTGATGTTGAGGACGCCTCTTCAAGTCGTCTTCAAGAGAGAATCCCTAACCTTCAAGCCTTCTTCCTTTTCTTCTCTAAAACACTAACCTAACTTCTATTTAGAAAATGAAAGAACAAAGAGAATACTTTGTCGAATGATGTAAAAAATCTCTAAAAGAGTAAGTAAGAGGAGTATTTGTACCCCTTTACATGTTAACAAAACCCTACAATAAATTCTGTCAAAAATGTCCTTGATCGTGCCTTAGTCCCCACAACTTTGCCCATTTCCAAATTTCTCTCTCTCCTGGGTCTGGGAGACCATGTTTGTTGCCCCATATTTGGAACCATAGTGTGTTCACCACGGTCGTGGTGTGTGGTCGCGGTGGTATGCCACAGCCTGGACACCTTCTGGCCATGGTTTGGGCACTTTGTTGGCCATGGTCGTGGCATGAAAATGCCATGACTATGGCTTTCTTCTAAAACCATGGAATTGAGTGTGGCATTGCACCACAATCGTGGCTTAGGGTGTGGTGCTATGCCATGGCCATGGCGTTAGGTGTGGCGACAACCATGACCCTGTTTTGAATCAATTTTTCTTCCGCTTTTTTCCATCATCCTAACTTCTCTTTAAACTCTCTCTTCATCACTTTTTTTTCTTTATATTCCATACATTCTCATTCACCCTACACAAAACACAAAAGTGTATAAATTCTCCGATGATTAGGTACACATAAATTAAAAAAGTTATCCATTTATGCTTGAATTAAGTAAATATATCATACATGAAACTCCCCCACACTTGCTTGTTTGCTTGTCCCCAAGAAAACCAATCTCAATCCCGGGCAAATAATACAACTTGAATCGAAAAAGTAAAAGCATTCTTATACTTAGTTCATCAAAAAAAGTAAAAGCATTCTTGCAAGTATGCAAGTAAAATGATTAAAAGAGCAATACAATGGTATTCATCACTTACAAAAACCAAACTTTGGCATTTATAAGTGGCAATTTCAAGAGTTCATCCATCACGTTCCCTAGTCTATTGGCATCTCTAAAACTTATCTCCTCTATTGCTAAGTTCAAAAGAGATTTTCCTTTATTTTAGAGCAAACTTGGCATCATTCATTCACTTTTGATTATAAGTGCTTTCTTTCACTTTTCCTTTCGTTGCGTTCATTTTAGTTGCTTCCCTCTCATTTTGGGTGCTACAAACGAGTTAGCGAATTAAGAGCCACTGTGATTACAATTATTATTTACCACCGATCGTACTTATCATTTCCACCTCGGAGTTAGGACCTCATGCGCTTATCCTTGTTTAGGTTTATCTTCAAAAGCGAAGCTTAGTCATTTTTTCACCTTTAATAAGCACTTCTTTCTTAAAAAATATAGCCAATTCTACTCTAATTGTTTCAAAAATAATTCACTCATTAAAAACATATTTGCATGAAACCAACTTAGCAACAAGTTTAAAAGCCTTTTTTATGCTACCACTAGTACATTGAGGTTGTTGATAAACAAACTCCAACCTTGCAACCTAAAAATGGAAAATTTAGGTTCAAGTAACTAACAAATAAAATTTATTCCTTAATTAATCATGTTAAACTCATACTAACACACTACAAAATTCCTCCAACCAATTCAATTCAAATCCAATTCTTTCTCAAGTTTGACGCATTCTAAAAAAATTCAAGCACAATTCAAGCATAAAATTTCAAGTATTTTTAAGAAAAATCAACATACAAGCAAAGACATATAAGCAATTAAGCACAATTCAACACAAACATTCAATAACTCCTCCCCCACACTTATTTTGAACATTGTCCCAAATGTTCGACAAACTAAGTTCATAATCATCGTCAACAAGAGCAATAAACAAGGAGACAAGTTCAATTTTCAAAATTAAGCATTAAAAAGTAAAAGGAAAAGAGTTAAGAATGCTTCCCTATTTTCGGCTTTGCTTGCTTTTGCTATTTTTCTCGATTGCACGGCTCCAACTATTAGGCATGAGAGAAGAAAATTTATTGGACATAAGTGTATAGGCATGATTATAGGGTATATGATCATGAAAGCATCGTATAAATCCCTCCTACTTGCTTTTATTTAATGTAAACATGAAAAATAAGTAAACATAATCTACTCTAAATGCATATGCAAATGCAATCCTACTCTAGACGCAACAAGATAGACATAGTTTAACGTCATTATGGATGTAGAGTAGTTTAACATCATTTCGGACGTATGCATTAGAGCTACTTGGGGTGCCAAGCAACCCTTGTGGTGGACTCCATATAAGGCTTCAATTTCTTCCTATAATCTGTAAGTGGTTTATGGTCATTAAGTATAATGTCAATAGCACCACATGAATGAATTTTTAAGATTGAAAATGGGCCACACCATGGAATTTTGGGGTTCTAAAGAATGTGATTTTTGGGTGAAAAATATAAAACTTGTTGACCTTTAAAGAACTCACCTGTCACGACCCATAACGAGCCCGTGACCGGCGTACGAGGTGAACTGTCTATGGAAGCTCGACCCATCTCGCACAAGCCTCAAAGATTAGAACATACTACCCAATTTAATCAAATTATTAAAACATTGGTAAAACGCTTGAAATAAGAAATCGGATAAATAAATAAATATATTAAGTTCAGTGTAAACATATAACAAAAGCCAAAATGACAACCCCGTCACCCAACCACATCCCGATGCAGAGCTCTAACAATACAAAAGGAGAGCCTAAAAAAAGGGCATCACTAACCAAAAGACGCCTAACTGGTGTCAGGATGCGGAACAGTTGCCGAAACCAAAATCTGTCAACCTGTGATAAGAGAATCCAGTAGATAGGGAAATAAAAGGTGTCAGGGTCCAATGAGGAATAACATTTTAGATCGCCTCATACGTGACTCATAAAGATTATTTTGAAAACAGTTCAAAATACCACAACATGTATAGTTAGGTATATATCTATATATACACACTATACTAATAATAGCCTTTCAGAAATTATTTCGCAAAAGTTCGCAAACAAAGCAACAACATGCACAGAGGCGTAAAACCAAGTTTTCAGTTTCAAAGTCAAAACATATATCCAAATGTATGGGACCAAAGCAAAGGTGTGCATCTGGCACTAATAACAGAGGATATGAACTCCACCACTATCAATATCAAATCATGTGTTAGATTAGAACACATGGCTACTGTCACGACCCAAGTCGGGCCACGATCAGCGTACAAGGCGAACCAACTATGGAAGTCCAGCCCAACTCACACAAGCCTCGGAGAACAAGAACTACCCAGATTCATATTATTAGTCGGCTTATTTACCATATTAAAACAATTTAACAAGATTTCTGAAAACAATATTCCCGAATATTATTAAAATATAATTATAATATCAAAATACTAAATAAATAATTTAAGTAAAATCGTTAAACATTTTTAATAAATACAAGTCCATAACCAACTACCTGATGTGGAGTAACTAACATAACAGAAACTCGGCCCGAACAATAGGGCACTCACTGAGCACGAAACAACCAAACGGCCGCTATCAAGATCACCTGAAAAGTGAAGTAGAACAAAGACAAGAAAAATAAAAGGGGTAAGATTTCCTAATGAGTGGATAACACAATAGAGCGGCACAAGCTTCTCAAAAGGGTTTTGAAAACTTTTTCGAAAACTAACATATGCACGTATATGTCCAAATAATATCATATATATATATATACACACACACACACTCGTATATATAAATAAATTAGTTCAAAATCTACTTTGCAAACCTTTTTGCATACAGAGCAGACAACAAACAATTATGAAAATTTATTAGATGAAGAAATTAAATAACATGTTTAATTTTTCTCAAATCCCCCAAAATAACCAAAGTTTTTCCTTTCAAATATTTTTCCAAAATTCACATTCACTTTTGAAGGTATTCCAAAGAACAATACTCTAATATTTTCATATATAAATACTTAATTTATTTCAAATATGATTTCCAAATTATTTTCAGTCTTGAATACCGTAGTATTTTTAGAGTTAAATATCAAGATATCTTTCAAAAATAGTTCCAAAACATTTCAAAAGTGTAGTTCAAATTATTTTTTTCAGATAGTAGTTTAAAACTCAATAGGATCAGAACAGAATGTACATAATAGTATTGTGGACTCCGCCACTAGACAGAACATATCATTTATCTGGCCGGATACACGACTACCTCTTTACCCTAACAACTAGGGCCTTCACAGAGTATTGATATATCAAAGGTTATGTATCCTGTAATTAGGTGTCCCACATCAGAATGTTTTGCCAAAAACATATTGAAATATTTATTCAAATTATTCAAAGTACTGAACAAAGTATTTATACCAAAATACAATCACTTTCAGACATAATGTTTACTACAAAAAATTCTTTTATTTACTTCAGAATAGAAAATCCATAGAAAATATATTTATTTTAGAACAAATCATTTGTCTCAAAAATGTTCTTAAATTCAGGAAGAATATAATTTCTTAAATCCATAACAAAATGTTTGTTATCGAAATTATAATAAATATTAAAACGTAATATTTATTTTCAAAAATCATTAAAATTCCCAGATAAAATTTAATTTCCACAACAGAGACTTTCACATACATCAGAGTTTAAGAACTCAAATCCTTTAATTATTCCAATTTCATGCTAAGTTTAACGCAACAAAAATATATATGGAATTTAGAGGACACAACCTATATGCCTAAAGTGCTACCACACTCATCTGGACGCTAAGTAATAATCCAGAGCATGGTCCATTGGTGAATGATTGGTCTCCTTAGATACCAACAAAGCTGGAATAGACAATACACAAACAACTCAGACATGGTACTGTGACTGTACCAAAATACGTGCAAATGTGCAAACTCAAACACTCCAACAAGCCCCAAAAATCTATTTCAGCCCAAAGTCTAACATAATTATCCAATTATTATACCTCGGTGTAAAATTACAGATCAGTCTCCGAACTTTGAAAAATTACCAAGTAGTCCCCAAAATATCCCAAATTATTAAACTAGTCTCTAACACTCTAAAATCATTAATAAGTCCTCAAATCTCTCAAAATATTGAAAACAATCCTCACATATATGCAAAATCACATTTTGACCCTTAGAAGCAAAATTACACAAATGGTCCTATGTCCTCCAAATGGCAAATTATGCAAATGGTCCTTACTTCCGATGCAATAGATAATAATCGATCCTAAACACCCACATTGGTCCTACTTAACTTCCTAAGCATGATTCCAATCTCTATTTCAACAATTAAACTCAAAATCACAAAGAATTTTGAAATGAAAAATCGGATTTCTATGTACCCTAAAACAACAACCTCAAATCTTCAAAACCCATATAGATTCATGTTTATTCAAGTCCCTTATACATAAATCTAACAAAAACTCCTCAAATATATCCTAAAATCCAAGCAAAACTGAACCCTGGCTCCACATAAACCCATTTCGTTCATAAAGCTTTCCTAACAAATAAATGCACAAAATGGAAGAAGAAATCAAGACTAAGTGATGATCTTACCTCAAGAATGGAGAAGGAACTAATTGAGGCAAATGGAGACGGATTTGGGATGGATTTGCAATGAAAATGAAGAAGAATGAAGGGGAGTCAGGTTTGGTGGGTTATAAAGACAAGCTCAAGTGAAACGACGATGTTTAGGCCAAAACAAGGAAGACACGGGCAGACTCTCCAAGACACAGGCACGAACTCGTGGCCGTGTGTCTAGCTAAATAAGACACGGTCAAAGGGTTGAAAGACACGGTCAAAAACTTAGACCGTGTACTCCAAAAATACGACTTTGCTCGCTTGAAAACACCTCATTCAATTACACAATCATCCAACATAATCAACGAGCCAAAAATCAATCTAAAACCATCAACATTCATCACTCAAAATAACAATCTAATGATTCAACCAACGAACCATGATAAAAACAAACTTAATCACTCTCGAACACCAATGAAATGGACTAGATGTTACATACTTTCCCCTCAAAAGAAATTCGTCCCAAATTTCTAGACGATTCAGATCAAAAGTCTGCAGAATGCACTAAACAACGGAATGACTAAATTCATCCGTCAAAATCAGCCTCCAACATCCAAACACTAGAAATTGAATTTAATCGCCCAAATTAGAACAAAAATTCAGAATCTCTATATATCATTCATAGAGACTAACTATGAATCAAACAACGCTCGAAT
>CAODLS011545088.1:0-14624 GCA_948243855.1 Flueggea neowawraea
CAGAAACCATTTGGAGGTCAAGTAATATGTTCCTTCATTTTTTAACAGTTAATGAAAATATTACCAAAGTGCATTGAAGTTTTTGAGATTCTTGGTCTGGATTTTGGCTTTCATACAATACCATCTCCTTTCTCTTTTGACGACTACAACTAAAATACAGTCGTTTATGTTGGTGCTACTTTATTTGATAACAGTAACTCTTTAGGCATCCTTTGTTAGCTTCAATGATCTTTTAAAGTGCATATAGTTCGTCACCTTATTTTGTGTTGAATACATGATGGCAATTGTGTGAATGCTAGTGGACGGCTTTCTTGCTGCATAAGGAGAGGGCTATTAATTGAGTTTCCCTATTGGGCTTAGTAAGTACTAGGGGCCTTGAAGCCGTGTCACATCTTTGGGATGGACTACTGGACGTTGTGAGAATAGAGGGTTTCTTTCTGGACCATTGTTTGGCCTTGCATTGATATGATAGTGCATTGAGACTATGATATGTGCAGCATATATTTTCTCTTTTTTTCTTAGTTCTGGATGGATTACAATTTAATTGTTGCTTCCCTTCATGATGGCACTAGGCAAGGATCCCCAAGGAGAAGAAAAGGCCCCATCACAGGAACCAAGGGTTGGACAGGTTCCGTTCAGAAGAAGCTTTTTACGTAAATCCGTTGCCAGATTGCCTATGCCAGAGACAGACACAAAAGCTGAACTCCTCTGTTATAGTCAAGTGAGTCTAGATGCTGAAGAACAAGGCTCTTCAGAAACAGTCCCTGCATTCATGGGATAACAACAATCAGACGCAACATGCTGGAAGATTTGCAAGCTTGTTTTGTCATTGGCAAGTTAGCAAGTGCGGAATGTGTGTACGTGGGATTGAAGCAGGGGAATATATACGGAAAGGTACATGAATTAGAGCTGCCGCACCGGATGGCATGTCTGAAAGCTGGACATGAAACACTTGGAGTGCTTCCAGATGGTGACCAAATTTCTTATAGTGGGTCGAGGGGGGATACGATGATAGTGTGAACGGCTTCGCTTTGGGAATAATTCTTTTACTTTTATAGTATGTATGTAATCGATTCATGCTCACTCAACGTAATAAAAAGGAAAAAAAAAAAGATTATTGTTCATTTCTTCGTTGACGTTTTGCCTCGATCTTTTCTCCAAAAAAAAAAAAGGTAGTCTCGTGTATTGTGGTTGCTGCTGTTGCTTTGTTCTGAAATAATTTCTCCGTTGTATTAAATCCTGAAGTCCTTGTTAATGGATGTCTTGAGAGAATTCTAGCTGTGCTCCAGCAGGGTCTTCAGTTAAATGATCTCAACTTCACAAACGGGTCGGTGGGTGAATGACCCATTTAGGGTCATAGTTCCGGATCCCAAAGGCAAAAGAGAATTAGGATAGGAAAACAAATACATCCACTCTCTTCATGAACACACATGCGCACTCCACGTATTGCTAAGTAGGCCCCAACTCACCTCTCTTACAACGCGAACTGGAAGACTCTTCTGTTTGTTGTTGAAGTCTTTGAAGCGCAACAGTTACATCCATGGGTGTTTCTTTCCTCTCTACTCTCCCTTCTTCCTCGCTTCATGTCCCATCTCTAAGCTCCTCCGCTACCTCCACTCCTAGATATGGTTCTCATTCTGTAAGTTCTCCTTCACTCTTCTTTTATTTCTTCTGCATTATCTCGCCTGGTGAAGAATCTGATTTATGTTCTGCATAAACTGATCAGGCTGTCATTCGTTGCGCTAAAATTGAAGCTGATGTTGCTGGTGAGGGCGCTGTCCGGCGAAGAGATGTTCTGAAATGCATCGGTGCTACCATTGGTATGGTAAGAAAACCAAATGCTGGTAAACATACCACTTTCATTAAATCCTAAAGAAGAGGAGATTACTTATTTATGCAATGTTGGTTTATTATTTGACTGTACAACGTTTAGTTGCGGAAATTTTAAGACTCAATTTTCTGTAATATTTGTCAAAAACATGTGCTTCATTTTAGGACTCACATCTGTAATATATGCAAGTGATGCACTACGAGTTCTGAAAATGTGAATGTGGCATTGGTTAAAGATGCGCTGTAATGCATGTGATTTAGGGGTGATGCATCCTTGTAAAAGTTTGAATTCATGGTTTAGAATGAAGTGGTGATGAGTTTGTACCAGTTTTGATATCATTGTAGGAACTAATAGCAAGCTCGGGATCATTTGTTGAGAGAGCTAATGCCGCCGATTTGATCCAACGTAGACAACGGTCTGAGTTTCAGTGTAAGTCGTTTAAGACAGCTTTTCCATGCCAACGTTGGTTTGAATCTGCTTAATTAAAACCTTTTTTTTTTCACAGCAAGTATTAGAGGGACTCTTTATAAAGCTGTGAAGGTACGTCTCCGACTGAGAGGTTTTCTGTGGAAAGTTTTATATCCAGATTCTCTTTTGATGTCAAATATCTAATTCCCTTTTGTGCCTGTACTCATTTCAGGAACATCCTGAACTTCTTCCATCCATTCTAACTCTGGCTTTAAATGATGCTATAACTTATGATAAGGTCAGGCAAAACATAGTTGAAATATAATGTGTGTTATGCAAGTCCTTCACTTCATAATAAACTGAAGATTCTCCTGATGATTGGTTTTGTAGGCCATGAAATCAGGAGGGCCAAATGGATCCATACGATTAAGGTACTTCTTACAAACTTTTATTTCACAAATTAGCTTGAATGTTGAATTTCAAAAAAAAAAAAAGCTTGAATGTGATAGTTGATTGAAATATGGTTTTGGATTTTTAAGTGCTTTAGAATGAGATGAACTTTTCTGGAATGGTCAATTTCATATGCGAGGATTCAAGCTTCAGATGCTTCTGTGATTTCAAGCATTGTTTTAGTATTGTGCCTGAACAATACTTCATCATCTGCTCTTTACCAAAAAAAAATATTTCACCATCTGCTTCATCATTTTTGCTCTGTGAAGCTCAGAGATAAGCAGACCTGAAAATGCGGGACTTTCTGCTGCTTTGAGTTTATTAGAAGACGCAAAGAAGGAGATAGATTCGTATTCGAAGGGTGGACCCATCTCATATGCAGACTTAATTCAGTTGGCAGGTTGGTTATACACATTACGTAGAACCAAGTTTGGTCCATCATGCAGATTCATGGCTATTTTTTTGAGCCACTTTATGTTCGGAAACAGATTATAACCAACAATCACATTGAAACTAATGCCACCGACTCCATTTTCCTTGTTTTGTTTATGTAGCGCAAAGTGCCGTTAAGAAGACATTTCTTGATTCTGCCATTCGGAAGTGTGGTGGTAATGAGGAGAAAGGCAACCTATTATACACTGCTTATGGTTCCAATGGCCAGGTTAGTTTAAGTCGCTTGTGTTCTTAAAATATCTGATAAAAACCTTATAGCCTTAAAGATGTCGATAATAATCACACTTCTTACTATAGTTTTTCTTCTTGATGCAATAGTGGGGCTTGTTTGACAAGCAATTCGGGAGGACGGATAGCCAAGAGCCAGATCCAGAGGGGAGGATTCCCCTGTGGAGTCAAGCATCTATGAAGGAAAAGAAAGACAAGTTCTTGGCTATTGGTTTTGGTCCTCGTCAGGTACTTTCTAATTACTTCTGTTAGTGCTATGTAAGGATGACAATTTATACTCTACCCTATGGGTACCGGCCCTATCCATACTCAATCAACGCGGGTATTACCCGTTTTGACTGGGTATAGATACGGGTACGTGTAATACCCGTATTTTACTGTACGGGTATGAATATAAGAATACCCTACCCGTATCCATACCCTTACCCGTTGGATAATATTAGTACCCATTATCCATGCCTGATACATATATATAGTACATATATTCATATATATAATACATACTACGCATATATATATATATATGTGTGTACATATATATAATAAATATATAAAACATGTATATATATATATAATATATGAATACATTATGTATTATATATACATGTTATATATATGTACACAATATATATATATATATATATATGTATACACACACATATGTATTATATATAGTGGTTTTTACATAATCTACATACAATAATTTATAATATTTATTTTGTACTATCCACTTTTGCATATGACATATTCACTTTTCAATTTTTTTCAAATTCACAAATGCATATTTTCAAATTGATCAACTCTTGTTTATATGTTGTTTGAATGATGTTTGTATTCTATTGGTGTTGTTTTATTTTTCAAAAATTAGGGTGTTGTTTATGCTATGTTTGTAACTTGTATATCTTTTACAGAGATACAGAACATACAAGTATTAGTTTTATAATTTGTTTATATTATGTTTGTAATTTGTATATACTATGTTTATGTTATGTTTCTAACTTTTATATCTTTTACAAATATGCAGAATATACAAGTATTAGTGTTACTACTTGTTTATATTATGTTTGTAACTTGTATATACTATATTAATGACTTATTTATGTTATGTTTGTAATTTGTACATATCATATATACAACATATAAATATATATAATACATATAAACAACATATATACAATATATAGATAATATATAAATAATCTATAAACAACGTATAAACAAGTTATAAAGAAGTTTTAAAAAAAGTCTGAAATATAAACAGAGTTTAGACAAAGCATAAACAAGTTTCAGACAAATCCGTGAAAATGTAATTTAGAAATTTCAAGTGATAACTTATCACATTGCTATTTCATTAACTACATTTAGTTATAAATTATAACTTTTATATTATGTTGTGTGAATATAGTATTTTATATTATTTCGGATATTTTTCTAATCTATTATTCTAAATTGATGGTATATTGTTTGTTAAGTTAATTAATTAAATTTAAATCAAGGTAAATAGGTATCCTACAGGTAAACAGATACCCTGTAGGTAGAATACGGATAATCATTTTGGTCGCCTGCACGGGTACGAGTAGGGTATGGGTACATAATATAAACTACGGGTACGGGTAAAAATATTAATATACCCTACCCATACCCTATCTATTACCATCTCTAGTGCTATGTGTGAATAAATCAGTTTCTATATTTGTCAGATTTTGAGAAGTAACAGTCAGGTCATATGTGCTTGTGGAAAAATCTACTTGCTGGTATAGGCTGACTTGACTGCTTTATGGAATGATAGATATAGAACCATACTTATCAATCATCCCCTCCAGTCAATAGTTTGCTTTTCCATTTTCTGCTTTCGATATGGAACTTAACTGAACTAATTACTTTCATGGATGACCAGCTAGCTGTTATGTCTGCATTTCTGGGTCCTGATCAACTTACTACTGAGGCCAAACTGATAACTGATCCAGATGTTAAACCATGGGTTGAAAAGTACCAACGCAGTCGTGAAACCGTGTCTCAGACAGATTATGAGGTCAGTTTTACAATTTCAATTTGCCGAATCATATAATGGAACCATTTGTTGAACATTAAGATGTACTTTTATCTGTTTCTGATATGTGCCTATATTGGGTTGGGTCTCATTGTGGTTTCTGATTTTGATTCATGCAATGCAGGTTGATCTGATAACTACTCTCACCAAGTTAAGTAGCTTAGGCCAACAAATCAACTACGAAGCATACACATATCCTGTCAAAAAAGTTGATGTGACCAAACTCAAGTTGTAGAGGAAGCGCAAGTAGCATTCTCCAAAACACCGAAGAACAAGCAAAGTTTAATCTTCTTTCACAATTTTTTGATCAGAGACGTCTGTTTTTAGGTCTCACGGTGCAATAAAACTATCAACCCAAACTTTGAAATGCTTTACATAAACCCACAGCTTCACACGCCATGTATTTATTTAGTTCCTCTTGCAATACGTAAATATATCACCACCACAAGAAACCCACGTCTGCAAGTTCGTCTATGCACTAAGATAACAACAAAACAAAGCAACCATGTTTATTTTTACCAAACTCAAAAGAATCATAAACATGCAAAGTTGTCAACAGAGTGCTCCCATAAATAACTAAACCCGCCTCAAAGCACATTAGGGTATTCAAAAAAATTCTATTTGGATTTAGGGGCTATAAGTTCAAGTCCACCCATAAATGGCCGTAATTGTTCAGGGATGATGACAGAGCCGTCTTCCTGTTGGTAATTCTCCAGCAGGCATATTATCATCCTTGGAACTGCACAGGCTGTTGCGTTTAATGAGTGGACAAATTGTGTCGGAGCATGGTTTCCTTTTCCCTTTTTAGGACTTGGCGACGATGGTTCTGCTGGGCGGTAGCGAATTCCCAATCGGCGACTCTGATAATCAGTACAATTTGATGCACTTGATATCTGCTCATGGATAAAATGAAGCATTTTAGCTCAGCAATTGATCAACTATGAGCATTGCGCTTTGTCACTGTTCAGAGTTAAAACTATACGAAAGCAAATCCTTTACCAGGAATAAGTTTAAACCATCTTAAGTGGAAAGGATATGGAGAGAGAATTCATACCTCACCATAGCGTCCTAAACCAGGCATCCATGCCTCTATATCAAATTTGCGATAAGCAGGTGCTCCCAAGTCTTCTGAGGCCATGTCCAAAGTTCTAGCAGAAAAATAAAGCTTAGCACAAATACATAAAACCAGATATTCTACAGATATAAATAGCAGAACTACTTACTTATAGTGTAATCCTAATGAAGAAAAGAGGTCTTACTCAATCTTAATGAGCTCCTCGTGGCAGGCCCCACTGTCATCTGGTCGGCACAAAATGAACATCTCCACCTTACTGAACTGATGGACTTGATAAAGGCCCCTGCACAGGCAAGCCAGCAATAATCATTCAACCGAATCTGTCTAGAATAGTATGGAATCAGGTCCCAAAAAATATGTTGCTGGCAACATCAAAGCACTAACTCCGTGCACTAGGATCAGCAATCACAAATTTCAAAATATGTTATGACAAAAAAATGTTTCTTTTAACACCTTTTTTTCTTCCATTTCTAATGAGTCAAGACAGTTAACTTAGCCTATAACTCCACTTCTCCAAACTAAACTAACATAGTAAAACTATCAAGCATCTATAAGAGCTTATACTCACTTGAGGACTAGTCAGATGAAAAAGATTATTGAAACCACACACGTATCCTTTTACCTCACTTGTTAGTCTGCATATATCATTTAATACAGGGTATGACAATAGGATCCCATACATAAGAGCATCTCAAATGGTGCTCTCTATTTCTAACTAGCACTTTTAATGAAAATAGATAGCACCATTAATGATATAGATTGATAAAAAATATCATCTCCAACTTTACTCTCTATTCAACTTTTTATTTTGTTAAAATTTATAAAACATTTAAAAGTGACAGATAAATGAGAATAAAATATATAGAGAAGAGAAAATGTCATTAATAATAGACTAGATAAAGAGTGTTTTGGACTCAATAGAAATGGCTAGTCAAAACTACTATTTATATTACTTTTAGAGCTAATAAGTGAAATAAAGAAGGGCTGGAGATGTTTTTTGAGGAATGACCACTATAAAGAGAAATAACAAATTAAAGAGAGTATTGGAGATGCTCTAACATGTTGATAGACATGCAAATGTGCTTTTAATAAGTGCAACTGTGAAAATAATTTTTGCAAGAGTCTCTTATGACCAATCACAGCTATCATTAGAATGAATAATGCCCAGATAAGTTACCTTGTTGCAGCTCCCGCTGCACCAGCCTCTGTGCGGAAACAATGGGAAAATGCTACATACTTCAAAGGCAACAATGATTCTGAAATCATACTATCCATATGTATTCCACCTACAGGAATCTCTGCTGTGCCAATAAGGCATTGATCACTACCCTCAATGGAGTAGACCTGCAAGTGGCTGGAATAAGTATCGCCAATTATCAACTAATTGCAATAAAGTTAGGAAATCCTAGCTTTATAAACTTCTGGAGCAATGCTAATTGAACTTTTTTATTATTTTTATTCTGCTGAAAATAAGACCTCAAGGACATGGTTCTATGAATTCATTCCAACATTCGGGTGTTGAGTAATCCAGTAATCAGTTTAGGATGTTTATGTGATAGCACATAGTGCAGACTTAATTGCCAAGATGTTTATATGACAGATTATTAATCAGCTCCACTCGTGAGAAATTTGTAGTTAATATAACAATAGTTAGAAACACATTTTACATCATATGGATATTGTTAACAAAAAACCACACACCTGAGTATTATCTCCACGAGGCAGAAAGCCACATTTTTCAACAACAGATGATCTCACTAGTTCTGGGGTTGTCAGAGGTGTAAAGCCCCTTTTCATGACTTCTGAAAGAGTCCAGTTGAGAAGGGCCATCTCCATCATAACTGCTTCATTCTTCAAGTAATAGAATTTTGATCCACTGACCTGCATTGGCAAGCAAAATATTAACTTCTACGAGACAGAAGCTACTTATTCTTTGTAAAATGGAAACAGTAGGTGCTGAAACACACGATTTCAATCCAATTAACAGAATCTTGTAACTTGGCCATAAACCTCCGCACTAACTTAAGTATTCTTGATAAACTGGCATTAAAGATTAAATAATCAGAAACCTTCGACCTGAAATTTTCCCAATAGAAACCCAGAGTAGAGACAGACAACTATTTATGCTATAATACCTTAGATCAAACAGAGAGAGTACCTCTGCGGCTGCATCAAAATCAAAGAGATCTAGTTCTTTCCCAAGTTGAAGGTGGTCCTTGACAGGAAAGCTAAATTCACATGGACTACCAAACTGCAAGAACACACAATGAACACAATGCTGTTTTACCTCCTCCACTGATGATCAGCTGGATATGACCAAAAAAGAACAACAAAGTATCAAAATTAGATAGCATACAGTCTTCTTCACTGTTGAACAATCTTCTCCTCCAATTGGAACATCTGGATGAGTCATATTAGGAATGCATTGTGCTTCCTGCTGAAGTTCATCTGTAAGTTTAACCAAGTCTTCTTCCAAATTCATTAGACTTTCCTTCAGAGTCTTTCCTGAAAAATTGAACATGGGAGCATAGTTACACAATGCACCACAATAAACCCAAAGACTAAAAATCAGAGCAAATTATTAGGAAATACCTTCTTCTATGAACTTTTGACGCTCTACAGGCTCTAGCTTCCCTTTCATCTTATTAGCAACCACATTCCTCTCCCCACGAAGCCTCTCAACTTCCTGCTATCTGTCTGAAACAATTAGATAAAACTCAGAAGTAAAACAGCCTTTTATTTTCCTATACAGAGTTTAACAAGTATATTCTTTATAATAACTAGCATCTGATATCCTAAACTCCAAATACAACTCAAAAACACATCAACAGATAAAGTTGTATTTGTTCACCAGTTGACACTCTCCTGTTACGAACAACTTCAACACCGACATTAGAAATGGCAGTGAGTTAAAGTTCCAATTCATTAAAATAATAAAAAAAAACATCTTTCTTTCTGATCAGTTCTGGGTAAATGTAAAAGGAAGACGTCAAATTGACAGAGACCAGACCTTCTGGACAGCCAACATGTTATCATAAAGCTGTAGCACACGCTCCAAATTAGCATTCGAGTTCCTGTTCCTTATGTTAAGCGAAACCGCCTCTTTGTTATCCTTTATCCACTTGAAATCAATTGCCGCTCTCCACTGCGACTTCGCCACTGCCACAACACCCCCCAAAAAAAACACTCAATTCAGAATCCAATTCACTACACATTAAACTTCAAAAAGATAAAGAAAATCAAATTACAAAGAAGAAACCTTTATTGTCATCAATGCGCTCAGCCGGTGGCGTGGTTTCAAGCGGTGTCGCTGAGATAGCTCTGGTGAGATGCCTGAAAGGAAAAGGTCTTGGGGAAGAGTTGCAGTAGTTTTTTTGGAGGGAAAGTAGAGTGATTGGATGGCGAAGTAAGTGTGAAGAGGAAGGAATTGAAATGAGCTTTAGGGTTTGCATGGTCGTCCCGCCAAAACAGCACTGGAGTCCCACTGTGTCTTCGCTGTTTTCACTCTTGCAGAATGAGAGACGGCCAGCTTCCTTCAATGACCATTTTATCTTCTTTTTTATTTTTAATTTTCCATTTCATTGTTGGGTCACACAGCCTAGTTTGGGCCCAATAGATAGAAAATTTCTTTTGGAAAAAACTCTGAAATATTTCCAAAAAAATTTCCAATTTCAGAGAGACAAGAACATTCTAAACGTACACAAAAATATAAAAATTTATAATATAATTTTAAAAATACAAAAATTTGACATTTTGACCGTCGTATCAAAAGTTTGATCGTATATTGACCAAGCGTCATAAATGAGTATAACACGAGACCAACTTGTACTAAGAATTTCAAATACAAAAAAGACAATAAAACGAGACCAAAATGTACTCATATACCATATCCAAAATGATTACAAAATGAGCATGAGTTGTTCTTAATTTTGTACATACGAAAATGAAAACAAAAATGAGACCAAAAATAAATAAAAACGAGAATTCGATTACCAACGAGTACAAAATGAGAACAAACCTATGTAATTACCAAATATTTCAGTGGTTAAAGTATAATTTCAAAACAATAACAAAGAGATTGGGGTTGCATCTAAGGTTTCGAAAGCCACGTTGTTGCCACATCATCGACGTCGTCACCATCCACTCTCTCAATCTTGCTTAATACCCCACTCTCTTGATCTCTCTATCGCTTGTCGTCGTCAAAGTACTCTCTCTCCCTGGTGTTTGGTTCATTATTCTCTCTCTCGCGCATCACCGCAGCTTGTGTTCTCTCTGTCAGTGTCGTCCGCCACCGTCGCCAACCAGAACAGCTTCCCACCACAAAGAATCTCGCTCGTCAGATCTGAAACAACAAAAAGAAGAAGGTGAGGTGAAATATTAGCGCAAAAAAGTGAAGAAAAAGTCAAGTGGAGAGAAAGAACGAGAGGTGAGGTGAGGATGAAAAGAGAGAAAGAGTCAGATGAAGAAGAGAAGAAGCAGAAGATATATAGGAGCGTGAAACACAAATGATTCTTGCATTTTAGAAATTAAAATGTTGATTTATGCATTTGAGAATTTATAATGAAATTTGCTTTAGTTCTAAATTTTAAATGACAAAAATAACCATGTGGTGTAATTTTCTCATTTCTTTTTTTTTTTTGGTAATGAGACGGTACACCAATAAAACTTTATAATATTTATTTTGTGCAATCAACTTTTGCTATTTACAAATGCAATTTCCAATTTTTTTCTGCACACACATCACTTTTCAGATAATGCACATACATTTTTATTCGTATGGACATGAGTATTTTTGTATAGATAAACTATGTTATTTGTATGTTGTTTATATGTTTTTTTGTTTATATATTATTTGAATATTATTATATATTGTTGATATCTTATTTATATGTTGTTTATATGTATTTTATATGCTCAAAATAATAAATAAACAAATCTAAATTTTTATATGTTGTTGGTATTTTGTTTATATTTTTTTTCAACATATAAACAACATATAAATAACATGCAAACAAGTTTAAAACAAGTGCGAAAAAATGAATAGATTTTAATCAAATTCTAAACAAGTTTTAAACAATAAACAACATATAAAATCCATATTGTCCCCTGAAAATTGAGAGAACAGTCCATGGGACAATGTCGCTCTTTGGTTCGAGTGTTGTTGGAGCATGCCAAGGAATTTGGGTTTTCCTAAACCGTGAATTGGAGTTGCACTCGAGAAATCAATCTAACTTCTTAACAAACTAAGCAATGGATCTCCTGCCTCTTTAATTGACAATGAAATTGAACTTGCAATTGATTTGAGTATTGAGGACAACAATTGAATGAAGACAACAATTGAAAAGGCTAATGAAAACTAAAGACAGTATTGAAACATAAACAAAACAGAGTGTAAGACTCATGTTGTATAGGGGTTGATTTGAGTGTTGAATTGGATCCCTTTTCTTGGATGTACACTGCCTATTTATATTGCTTGGGCTCATTCTGATGCGAATATCGTCATTAATCCTCGGTCTCTTTGATTGCTCCGTTCCCGCTCCGATCATTCTTTGGCAGAGTTGACTTGCCATTTCCATTCCTTGATCTAGGGTGAATTGGTACTTCGCTTGCCTTTCTTGCCTTGTTGGATTCCCTTTACATTCTTCCACTGATTTGTAGTGATGTGATCCTTTCCTTCTAAGTCCCCCTGTCCCCAAGGATGTTTATTCCAATGTGTCATTTGTCCTCAACTCGTGTCTTGTGCCTAGGGCTTTTACAAGACTAGGCTTTCCATTTGTTCATCTAGGCTGGTGGTTTAATTCGGCCCAGGCCAATTATACCATAAACACATATAAACAAGTTTTAAATAACAAATAATATATCAACAATATATAAATAATTTTTAAATAAATTTAAAATAAGTCTGAAAAATGAACAGATTTTAAACAAATTATAAGCTAGTTTCAAACAAGTTTTCAACAAGTTTCAAAAATGTTATTTATGAAACCAAAAATATAATTTATTAAACCTGGGACCCTATTGTGCGTAATTTTTAAATTTCTATCAAAATAAAATAAATTGACCCATTGAATCCATAATATACTAATGTGAGTGTCGTTAATATGTAAACGACCTTTTTTCCAAAAAATTAAATCACGACACAAAAACAAAAGTACAATTTTGTTTTAACTCTATTTTATATTTAGTTTATATTTGGGTTACGTTATTTAGGATTGAATAGTTTATTTTTACCGCATTTTAAAAAAATAATTTTTGTATATATTTTTTGCTTGTTCAAATATAATAATCATAATAACATATATAAATATACGGATGAGAGAAAAAAATTTGGATATTTTTATCCCTTTTATTTATTTATTTATAAATACTTGTAAATTCTTTGTTTATAAATATTTGATAATTATTCACTATTAAAAAATTAAGAAGAAAAAAAGAATTCATACCTTACTCTGCCAGTGCTTTCGGAGTGTCCTTGTAGGTCAATATACTACCAATTAATTAATTATCATTATAATTACCCGTGTGGCAATCAATTAATTTATAATTATCATTTAGTAATTAATATACTACCAATTTTTTTTTTGCGTGTAGGTTTCAATTGACCCGTGTCAATTTAGAATTATATTAAATACTTATAAATTAATTATGATGCTAAATTTAGAGAAAAACTCAAAAATATTCTAAAAATAATTTAAATTTAAAAAATGTAACAACATCAAAATATAAGCAAAAATGGCTGCTCATTTAATGCAATTACATAAATGCCAAAATTTGACTTTTTGATCGCACGTTAGAAGTTTGACCGTGTGTTAACCATACGTTAGAATTTTAACTATGTACTAGAAAAGTTTTCCTACACGATAGATAATGAGTACAAAATGTACTCAGAATTTCAAATACAAAATGGGTACAAAACAATAACAAATTGTTCTCAGTTTTGCACATACAAAAATGAGTATAAACGAGAACAAATTGAATATAAACAAGCATAAAATGAGAACAAATTATTCACAATTTTGTATATACGAAAATGAGTGCAAACAATAACAAACTGAATATAAACGAGAACAAAATGAGAACAAAATGTATTTAGAATTCCAAATACAAATAAAAAGGTTAAAAAACTATTTTTAATGTATTATGTTATTAGGGGGAAAACGTAATTTTTGTGAATAATCATCTCTTACTCTCCTTCATGGGTGTCGTTCCTCGCTCCGAATCGCTCCGTTTTAGTGTCAACACGAATCGATGACGAAGAGGAGGCAATAATGACTCGTGTGTGGTCGACATGAATTGAGGACGACGACGTGGATCCTCTAGGCGATGCAAGGTGCGAGGAGGAGATGAAAGGGAAGAGAAGCTGACAGGGAGAAACCCTAGTTGTCGCCCTTGTAGCGTCGTTCCTCGCTCCGGCTCGCTCCGTTTTCAATGTCAACAACAACGACAAAGCAGATCCTCTAGGCGTAGCGAGGCACGAGGAAGAGATGAAAGGGAAAAGAAGCCAATAGGGAGGCGGAGATAGAAGAGAGAAAGGGAGGAGGAGGAGGAGGGTGAATGGGAGGGAAGAAAGAAAGAGAGGAGGTGAGATAAATGAGAGAAAGGAGAGAAAATGAAAAAAATAAGAGTACAAATATTTAGCATTACTGAAATTATAATTGGAATTGTTTTATTTTTGAAAATATAATTACCTCTCTATTAAAATTGAAATTATAATTTAAAAGTAGACAAGGGTAATTTCCTCCAAAATTTATATCTTGTTAAATATTTATCAAATAATGTAACACAGTAATATTTTTATATATAACATATTAAAAAAAATAATAAAAAAATTAAACATATTCAATTAAATTTTTTATTACATAATTGTATTTTTTTCTCTTTATTTTATGTGATAAAAATTAATTATTAAAATTTAAAAATATATATTTATATTAAAAATAATTAAATTATAAATTAAAAGATCTCAGTATCGTACCAGACACGTACACAACTACAAAAGGCTAGTCTTCTTAAATTGCAAATTAAATAAATTAATGCCAAGTATTCAGCAAAAAATACCGATAGCAACACATCTTTATGAAAAATAGAATATGTTTTCAACATGCAAATATGTCGAAGTGAATATTATT
>CAODLS011545110.1:0-11091 GCA_948243855.1 Flueggea neowawraea
TGGAAGCTCCCATGGCTCGCATCGGTTAAGGTCAACCTCAGCAATGTGGACTCCGCAGAAAGAACCGTGGAAAACCTTAGAAGCCAGGTAAAACGTAATGAGCTCCTCGTCGGTGGGGTGAAATCTAAACCCAGGAGGCAAGCCTTGATCCGTAATGTCTTCTCCACTCAGTTCACATAGTACCTCTTCTATGGACAGCATCATGGTCATAGGTATGTTTAAAATGGAGAGTGAGAGTGAGTGGGTAGAGAAGACAAGTTGAAATGGAGTTATAAATAGGAGGGTGGGGTTTATACTTTATAGGGCATTAAAGCACTGAAATCGAAGCAGAAAGGGGAATTGTTTATTGTGGAGTGGGTGGGGAGGGATAAATTTGGGTGATTGATGAAACTCAAAGCGGAGGGCCTACTCCCAAGCCTAAGCCCACCTGAGACTAATGAAGCAGCTTTTTCATTTTCGGTCAGCAATGCATGAGATTATGGATTATTCATCACGACTCATTTAATTAAGCAGTTGATGCAAAGCGGAGAGGCATGCGTGTACGTGTAGCTATACATACGATTCAGTTTCTTTTCTTCGAACATGCCACTCTACCCCCAATAAGTTAATTAATGCAATATAATTTCAATTTCTTCCAACTACTTTTTGCAGCAGTAATCTTATCGGAGTTTTTTTTAATTGAAGAAAAAGAGAGTTGAGGGTGATCAGTAGTAATATATTCTTATTAGGTGTTACTATATAGACATTATCTTTCTGCTATAAAATATTCCAAGAGTCATAGATACACCAGCAGCAGACTTGAGTCCGTGCACTAATGTGGTCACCGTAATACCTCAGTGGGGCAAGCTTCCAGGGGGATTTCTTATTCTATTGTACGACACAGGTCCTCGGCTGTCAGGACTACCTGGTTTAATGCTGCTCCCACTTGAACCTGCGCTTGCGAACAAAAGCCACTCTCCCTTCCGCCAATTATTTTTGAAAAACGTATCTTTGCTAAACTGTTTTAATATGATAAATAAGCTGATTAATAATATAAATCTGGATAGTTTCTATTATCCAAGATTTATGCGAGATTGACCCAATTTTCATAGACGGTTCACCTCGTACGCCGGTTGCAACTCGACTTGAGTTGTAACAAAAGTGATATCAAAGCTTCAAATGATTTATAGCGACTACATCACTAACCAAACATACCAATAAAATGTGATGCACCATAGAACGTACAACACCAAATTTAAATTCAAACAATATATATTTAGAGACGTACAAGAATACAAAATAATATATACAACGACATACATAAATTTACTGAAGTTTAAAGGTTATGCCAACCCCTATAAAGCTGAGTTTATGTATAATACAAAGTCTGTCCCCTTGGAAAAATTGATGGATAACTGAGTAAATACTGAAGGATAGACGGGAATTAATGTCCAGGTAAAAAGAAAGGAAGTAAAGTGGGAAAAGACGGTGGTAATTGGAAAGAAGAAGGTGGGCATTAATGGGCGTCGGCAGGCGCACGTGTAAATATGATAAGGTAATGAAAGGGCAGTGATAGGGGCGGTGAGTGTTACGTAGTAAAAATAAATAAATAAAACAACAGATGTTAGTGAGTCTCCCAAGTAAAAGATAACAGCAGAGCCTGAACACCAAATCTAATCTGCACTCCCTTCGCTTACATAAGCCTACTTATGCAACTCTACCTCTAGCCCTTGCCCTGCCCCCTTCTTTCTTCTGCTTCCTCTCCTCCCTCATCAAAAATCAAACTACCAATAATATTGACTCCTGATAAAGGAATATAAAAGCGTGCATAGAGGAGATAATTGTACATTTATATATATATATATATAATTACAATTATAGTACAGGAAAGGGCCTGCCCAAACGCCAACCTAACCAACCTGCTCTGCTGACTACTCTCACGTTGCTTCTGCTTTTTATATGTAATTTACCAAAGAAAGGAATTTATAGCCAAGTCGATGAAACTCCGTTTTCAATATATAACTCAAAACATGTTACTCAACCACATCCATTTGCAGGCCTAACTGGGAATTGGGAACCTTCCTTCTCTCATGCATGCATCTAATAACAACCAGCTATATCCACCACTTTCTGCTTTTCTTTCCTTAATTCTTTTTAAACATGCATACCTTCCCCAGAAATAAACGATTTGCTTGGCGCAGCATCATCTCTTAAACCGGCAAACCACCCTTCAATAAGCTAGCTCTTGATATCAACATTAATTTGAAACCAGTCATTACCCAAAACATCAAAATAGTAAAATATTGGTGGAAAGGAAAAGCCTTTTTGACTTTGTCATAAAAGTAAACTTTTAATTTGTAGAGCTGGGAGGGATGTCTTTCCCCTCCCTGGTCGGGCAAATGGGTACGCAAATTTGGGTGGATCGACTAATCCTTTGCAGTGTGCAACGCCAACCTTTTTTCGCTGCATTAATTCCTTCAACGTCCATTCCATTAACTCTTCTCTAATTAACTCTCTTCTTCCTCAACATATACATAAATCCCGCTGTTTCAATTAGTTCATAGATACCTAGCTTCTCTGTTTTTCACTTGAGTGAAAATAATTTCAGCAATTATAGAGTGTCTGGTGTTGCCATCTTTTGAATTAGGGCTTAAATAAATCACTGGTTCGTAAAAATTAATTCAGTGCCTAGTGTGACTTGGTGGTTTAATTGCTAGGGTATGTTTGGCAAAACCGGAAGGTGGTTGGCGGGGGGTGGGTTGCCTCGCGGACCGGGGGTGGAGAGAGTTAAATTGAGGGCGACAACTTATTTGGAGCGAAGAGGTTGGGTTGAGATTGTGAGCCCATCTTTTTATGGGCTGATAAGGGCCCATAAAATCAGTTCAGCACCCTTCGAAGCCTCCACTGATGAGGGCCCAATAGGCTGGCCCCGACTTTAAAACTAAGTAATAATCACGTCATAGACAACAAAAACTTTGAAAAATTTGCTTTGTCCGGACTGTGTATATTTATTACAAATACATTCTACAATATTTTGTCGGTAAGGTTGTAATTTTTAGATTCACGCATAAAATTTTTAAATTCACGGACTCTTGTTTATATGTATTTATATATTGTTTATATATGTTTATATGTTGTTTTTATATTTATATTTGTTTATATATTGTTTATAAATAAGATTCAATCAGTTTCGATGAATATATAGACATGAAACAACGTATAAACTAATACAAACAGTATATAAATAAATATAAATAAAAGTCCGTGTGGTTGCAATTTTATTTGATGGACAGTGCTTGAAATTTTGGAAAGTGTGAGTTGGAATTTCGAAACTGGGCATACTAAATATGTAAATTCTTATTCAATACTACGTAAATATGTAAATCTCCCTAAAATTTATTACATAAAATTATTTGAAACTAATTAATTACAAACACTTGCACAAAATAACTACAGGTTTTTAACTTTATATTTGGTTTTTGTGCTTGTAGATGTTGTTTGCTCCAATTTCAAAGTATTTAAAATTAGGGACGGAGTCGGTATTCTGGCAATAGGGGTGTTGATTCTGCTTAGTCAGAATCTGGCTCGCCCCTATGTATAGTGTCCGAAAAAAATACCCGCTATAAAAACTTTGGTTAATCCATAGTAATTCAAATCAATTCACCTAACATTTACAAACATCCATCCAACTAATTCAAATACTACACTGAATTTTGGTTAATCTATTGTAAGAAAACAAATTCAAAACTAAAAACATACTATACTCCATTTTTTGTTAACTCATTCAATAATTAAAAATTCAAATAACTAATTCAAATACTATTCATAATTAAATCATGATTTAACAATACTATACAATATACTACACTACACTGAATTTTTCTTAATTTATTCAACAATCTTTAACTCTCTAACTACCTTAATTAAAACTGAAATTTGTCAAAAAAAGAGAGACAAAAAGGACTTACCATGATGGCGGTGCTTTGTGGGTGAAGGAAGCAAAGTGGCGGTGGTGACAGAGTGACGTCGACCCAGGAGAGAGAGAGAGAGAGAGAGATAGAGAGAAGAAGAAGAAGAAGAAGAAGAAGAAGAAGAAGAAGAAGAAATAGAGGGAATGAATAGAGGTGAAATCACGATTTGCTTTGCTTGGATTTAATAGACCAGGGCAAACTCACAATTTTGCCCCTGGTCTGTTATATATATATATATATATATAAATGTGTAGGGTGAAACAACACATTTATAATTTTTTTTAACCTTAGGATGAAACAACGTCGTTTCAACCTAGGGTTACAATTTTAAAAAAAAAGGGCAGGACACTCTTGCCTTGCCGTTGTCACGACCCAAAATCGGGTCCGTGACCGACATACAAGCCGAACCATCTATGGATGTCCGACCCATCTCACACAAGCCTCGAAGAACAGAACTAAAGCTTAAAAACAATTTATTATCCAAATTAAATAGTTTAACAAAATAAGCTTTCATAATAATATTATCAAATATTAATAACAAATAAATCATTAAATAAATAAATATAATTTAAAATATTTTAACCATTTCAATTATAAACACGGGCCATAACCCATTACTCGGTATGTGGAGCATCTAACAGAACTAAAAGTCGGGTCCGTACAACAGGGTACTCGCTGCTGATAATCACCCATCTCACACAAGCCTCGAAGATCAACAACCGCTACAATGTACCTGAAAAGTGAAGTATAGGAAACACAAGGAAAAAGAAAAGAAATGAGGGTCAGACCCAGTGAGGAATAACATTTCAAGACGGCTCCATGTCTCACAAAATCATTTTAAAACCTTTTGAAATCTAACACAAACAATATACTCTTATACTTACATATACACTTTAATACATATAATAGAGTTTCAAAAAAATCATTTCGGAAATTTTTGCAGACAAGGCAACAACAATAAATACCCACGTTAAGAAAGTAAGTCATAAAAACCAGATGGGATACTCGGATTCCCAAAACATACTTGGATGAAAATATTTTGTCCGAAAACATTTACTTAGAACAATAGAGTTGAACCCCTGAATATAATACTTGCTTTTGAAAACTCTTGTTGAAAACTGTAATTTTATTGAAAATCGGATTGGGACGAAACTGAATAGATGTGGACTGAGCCACCTAATATTTAACTGATGTGGCAATGCCACATGATATAAACTGATCTCGTGTTCTTGCGTTGGTCACATAGGTTGCCACCTAACCTGGTAACTGGATATACTGATCTCGCGTGCCTTGATTAGACACACTGGTTACCACCAATTCTGATAACTAGATTTAACTGATCAATGGTATACCATATTTCTTAGCTGAGTATCCCAAATCACATAATACTTATTTCTCACAACATATTTCTACTGAAAACTTATAAATCATATTTAAAGCCAAACAGGCAACATGAAAACACACAATTAAATAACAAATATTTCTTATTTTCAAAAGCTGATACTGAGCAGAAAACATTCCGAATACTGAACAGATTCCTTATTTTTAAAACTGAAATGCTGCTTACTGAAATCATACCAGATTTCAGGCACCAATTACTCAATACTGAAAACGTATCTTTTTAAACGGAAATACTTTTCACGCCATACTTATACGAAAATACTTATTTAGCAAATCATACCTGATTTCTAAAGACTGAAAACTTAATACTGAAATACATATTTATGCCCCCAGGAAAAAACACTTTGTCCGGAAAACATAAAACATTCTCAAACTACTTTCCATAGCAGGGTTTATCACATAAATCAAACACACCAAAAGCATATAACTTTAAGAGACACAACCTATGTGTCTGAAACTGCTATCCACTCACCTAGACGCCGAACTAATAATCTGGTTGAGTCCACGAGTGAATAAATGATCACCATCAAACTGAACAAAGCTAAAAACAGAGATTAGGACATCAGAGTCTGATACTGTACTGTAGCATTACTGAATATGTATGCAATGAAATGCATGATCCATCCTAGGCCATTGCCAAAAATCTTATTTCCATAGAAATCTTATTTCCATAGAACTCTAAACGCTCTTGCGACAGAGACATATTCCCAAAAATATCAAAATTCATATTAATCATTACCCAATGATTCTAGCCACACAAATCAACTTTAATCATCCTTAGAGACTTGAATCTATGATTGGTTTCACCAAACAAACTCATAATCATCAAAAATCTTCACAAACCCGAACTAAATCCTAGCCCGGTCTATAACTCAATAAATCTTTCAAACCCAATCTTAATCTAGGTTCCTTTATCCTCAAACAACCATAGATAATCATTATCTAACCTCAAATCCAACAGAAACATCAAATCTAATTCAGATTTGTCAAATCGTCAGCAACTGAACCTGTTTAAGAACAACCTTAAATCTCCATATATCGCACTAGATCTAAGTGTTTCTAACTTCAATCCATCAGGATCTAACACCCTACAACTTCCTTTTTGACAGAATCACATGAATCCAAAAACCTAGGTCAAGCCGGACCCAAACGAGATGCAGAAATTAAGAGCATAAAATGAGTGGAAAGAAGATATTAATGAAGTGTTCTTACCTCAAGATTTGAAGTAGGAGCAATGAAGAACCAATAGAAGTGGAGGGAGAGAGAGGGATTTCAGAGGGTTTGGATGAGTCTGGTTATGAAAATGACGAACAATGGTCGGAGTGGGGTATTTATAGACCTCACACCAGAACACACCTTTTTAAACAATTATCACCAGAGACATAGCCATCTACGGCGTTGCATGGCATCTATGCACGTAGAGGCAGTCTTGTGTGCACAGAATGTCTTACAACGTGCGCAGACATGTGTTCCAGTAGCCAAAGAATTTCAGATCTATGATTTACGTGTGTTGCACCCCTTACTACGCACATAGCACAAGTTCTACGTGCGTTGAAGAAACTTCAATGTGTGTAGACGAATTCACAGCTCCACGGATCAGCCCAGACCATGATCTACGTGCACAGATAGCTACCAACGCGCGTTAATGACCTCCAACGCACCTTAACATGCGCAAATCTGCTTTCCAAAATTAGATTCTTAATTCCCATCGTTGTCAGGACCTAACAACACCCAAACTCGTCTAAGATTCATCTTAGAACTATTGTGAACATTTCCAACCACCATAAACATCATCTCTACTTTCCAAACAAATCCAATTGGAAATGAACTAAGGTCATTTGGGATCGACTGACATTACACTCAAGACTTTGTCGGAATCAGTTGGAACGCTATAGAGATTTGATCAGAACGGGAGGGATATTACAACCACCTTCATTGATGAACCTAGCATGTGCTAGGTTCATCTGCTCCAAGGACGGAGCCTCGTGGAGAGGGATCTTATGGCCCTCCTCTGACGGAAGGGGATGCTCCCCTTGTTCCTTAATAACTATGTTCTATTTAAAATTAGTGTTTCTTCCCAAAATGAAGGTCGAAAATCCGGGTAATTAATTATAATAAATTTCAAAGTTATTATTTGTGGTATAAAAACCAACAAAAAGAAATTAATTACAAGATGCGTTCAACTACACATATGTACAAGTGCATCTGCGTATATTTAGATTATATCAGATTGATGATGATCAAATACTAGGATTGAAAGGCAGCCATAATAAAACTAAGCTTAAAGACTGGGTATCCCATTTTGAAAACCAAATATTCCACCAACTTTACTTGAAGCAACATCTCCATCTTAACCTATATAGCGCACACCTCTCATCCCTCTCCCAATCCCCATCCCTTCAATCACATTCATACACACACTACACTACCTCCCACAATGGCTCTCTCCTCACACTCTACTGCCCTCTTTCTTCTTCTCTCTTGCTTTGCTTTCTCTTCTTTTGCTCGCGATTTCTCGATCGTCGGCTACACCCCTGACGACTTGACGTCCACTGATAGGCTCATTGATCTGTTTGAGGCCTGGATTGAAAAACGCGAAAAGATTTACGAGAGCATTGAAGAGAAGTTACGTAGGTTTGAGATCTTTAAAGACAACCTCTTCCACATAAATGAGACCAACAAGAAGGTCACCAACTACTGGATTGGACTCAATGAGTTTGCTGATTTGACCCATGAAGAGTTCAAGAGTATGTAACTGGGTCTCAAGCCTGACTTGTCTAAAAGAAGAGGGTGCCCTCAGGAATTCACTTACAAGGATGTTCGGAGCATCCCCAAGTCTGTGGATTGGAGAAAGAAAGGTGCTGTCACCAATGTCAAGAATCAAGGTTCATGTGGTATGTAATTCATTATTGAGGAACGCTTGATTGTCCCGATGGTAAAAGAAAAAAGATTAATGGTGAATTATAAACACTGCGTAAAAACTGCAGGTAGTTGCTGGGCATTTTCGACGGTTGCAGCAGTTGAAGGCATAAACAACATCGTTACCGGAAATTTGACGGCTTTGTCAGAGCAAGAGCTGGTCGACTGTGACACCACATACAACAATGGATGCAATGGAGGATTGATGGATTATGCTTTTGCCTTCATTGTTAGCAATGGTGGACTTCACAAGGAGGAAGACTATCCTTATATCATGGAAGAGGGCACTTGTGAGATGGAAAGGTAATTTAAAAATTTAATAAATTATGCACTCAATTATTCAATTAAAGCCCACGTATGATATGCTAATTATATGCCTTATATTGGTACTGCTATTTTAGGAAGAGTCCAAAGTTGTAACCATCAGTGGGTACCAGGATGTTCCCCAGAACAGTGAAGAAAGCCTATTGAAAGCGCTTGCTAATCAGCCCCTCAGCGTCGCTATTGAGGCTTCTGGCAGAGACTTTCATTTTTACAGAGGAGTAAGATTTCAATGTCTCCGTGCATACTTAATTTAACTCTCATTTACATCGATCAACTACTCGTTAATCATGCATGTAACAATTAATGTAGGGAGTGTTTGATGGGCACTGCGGAAGTGAGCTTGATCACGGAGTGGCAGCAGTTGGGTATGGTTCAAGCAAGGGGTTGGATTACATCATAGTCAAAAATTCATGGGTACCCAAATGGGGTGAGAAGGGCTACACCAGGATGAAGAGAAACACTGGTAAGCCTGAAGGTCTTTGTGGAATCAATAAGATGGCTTCTTATCCCACCAAAAAGAAGTGACGACCCCACTGATCAATGTGTGATCATTTTCATTTCTGTTTTTCCGTTTCTGAATCATCTCTGTGATCCATACTTCATACATTAATCTTGTACTGAGGAGTTCACGCTCGTAATTAATAACTTGCTTCTATTTGTGACTTCTTCTGGACTTTTATGATTAAATCATATGTAGCAGGAGCCGCCGGCAACTATTTCCATCTCCGAGGTTTCAATGAAGATATTCTCCAACATGTTATATTAGGAGTAACCATATATATTCTGGTTCGGAGTAGTATATATCTATACCAAAATTCCGCACATATATATGCGGCACGTGATGGAAGAAAATTATAGCTGCTACTTAGAAACTAACAACAATTTTCTTGTTGCTACCTACGCACAATGAAGACCTACATAATGGACATAATTTATACTAAGATGATTCTTGCCTACTAAGCTGTTACTCTCAATGTATGATCTGTCTCATACACAAAGTAAATAGAGAAGTGACATATGAAAAACTGGACCTTGTATGTCTTTTTAATATGTAAAATTATTTATTTACCTTTTTTTTCTTAACCCAAACCCACCCTTCATTATAACCCTAGCTTGGCTCTTCTTCGCCGCCGCCGCGTCTCTAACGCCGACAAAAGAGAGACATACGAGTCCATAGATGAAAAATCTCAAACTTCTTGATGTCTTGATTATTTCCCGAGTGGGTGTCCATAGTTTCTCTTTGTAAACACTAATACACACACTGAACTCTCAGAATCCAAAACTCTCTCTGCTTTGCTCCTTTCTCAGTTTCTCTTTTCTGAAAGCTGATCATTCCTTTTTATATATCACCGAAAAATCGTCCATTTGCTTTTATCGTCTTTTGATATTGAAGTTTTATATAACAAAACATTTTCGTGCATGGACAGACTTTGATCTATTCAAGAGCAAGAATTTACCTACATGATGTCACAATTAAAACAACTTGTCATTGAGACAAAAAAAAAGTTGTAAATGCAAAAGAAAATTTAGACTATGTTTAGATGATTTTAAAAAAATATGTTATAATTGTACTTTTGATGTTTGAATAATTTAATAAGTAGACCAAATCTTTAGGATAAAAGTAAAGATTTTCTCTTTTAAACTTGATATTAGAAGATTTTTTAAAAAAAAACTTGATAATAGAAAAATATATATCATATATTTAGAGATTTTTTATGATCTTTTGTTGTGTTTTCAACTCTATAAATAAACATTATAATCAATAACATTTGCACCATAAACACAAACTTTTATGCCTACATTCTTCAGTCCACTTCACAAAAATAACCAACAGATGAGAAAACAATTTTCTGTATTTTGAAAATTGAAAACATTTAAAAAATATGTTTGCTAATAAAAAAAATTCAACAAATTTTTTTATTTTTTCATTTTTATTTTCTAAACCCATAATTTTCCATAAATATTTACACTCTCATAATATATCATGTACACTAAATACCTCAGCTTAGTTAACTACTGAAAGTAGAAGAAAATAAAATGATGATGACCAAAATTTGTAGCCTAGTATACATATATATTTGATTTGTACAGAAAGTAAGGAGAGGGACATATAAATGGACCCAAAAGAAACAGAAAATAACAAAAATGTTGGGGAAGAGATGCAGTAGATAACTACACGTCATGATGATCGGTGTCTTCATTCTCATTATCCTCCAGTGATCTTCCCGCGGTTTCTGGGGTGAAGAAGTAAGTCACCACCATTCCCACCAGACATACTCCTCCTAATGTCACCAGTGCTCCCGTCTTTGCTTTAATTTTTAGATGATCTTCATCTCCTTTTGCCATCCACAAGAACCCTACTGATCCCAAGAGTGCCCCAACCTTCCCCATGGCCCCACTTATCCCATGACACGTCGACCTGAATCTAGCCGGAAACAGTTCAGCCGGTACTATGAAAGTGGTTGTGTTTGGACCGAAATTTGCGAAGAAGAAAGTG
>CAODLS011545131.1:0-19289 GCA_948243855.1 Flueggea neowawraea
CACTATTTGGGTTTCACTATTTGGTTTTCCGTTTGTATTATTAATTTGAAAGAATGTGTATGTGAATACGTATATATATTTATATTTTTATTACTTTGATTTATAACACTTTAGTTATAATTTATAAAATCTGAATGTTTGTTATATTAGTAATTATTAAAACGAATAATTGGGTAGAGTTTTTGAGTACTCTGAGGCTTGTACGGGATGGACTGGGCTTCCACAGACGGTCCATCTTGTACGCCGGTCATGGTCCAAAAACGGGTCGTGACAGTAGCCTTCACAGCCTTAACTAATTTTGTTGCAGCCTTTATATAGGTAACTGTTCGAGTTAGAGAAAACGAGTCTACAGATTTACATGACCAGGGCTGCTCATGTAAGTCTGTTGTCTCCTCCAGTTCGGCCAGTTCTTTCCAAAACTGCGAATCTGGAGCAAAAAGAAACTTATTAAAATCAAATGAGGAAATTACATATAATTTATCAAGAAGAATGCCTCCTTGTAAATCTTCTGGCATTCTTTGTTCGTGATAGATTGAATTCATTGTCTCAATAGCTTTTTCAAAGCTAATACTCAATGGATGTTCCTCTCCACAGTCCTCATAATCAGATGATGCACTTGCCAACTCTGAAGAATAATCTGTTTTTGACCCTTCAAATTCTTATGGAAAGCCCTCTCCAAACGGCTAGCAATAACCTTCATTAATTTCCTCCCTTCCATAATTTTAAAGCATGGAGCTTTGAAGCGAAATGTAACATGTGATGATTGAAATGGAATTTCAAATTGTCCACAATCCTCATCGTTTAACTTTGAATTGGATTAAAAAAAGTGATTCTTGTGCGAGTCATGAAGAGAAAGAGATACAAGAATCCTCCCTACACAAAGAAGCAAAAGAATCATATTTAAAATGAGATTTTTTTTTACTAGAGAAAGGAGAGTCATGAGCGACTAGTAGTAGCATACCTCTGTTAGGCGTTACCATGCAGACATTACCTCTCTGCTACGGAATGTTCCAAAGCCATAGCTACACTGGCAGCGGACTTGGGCCCGTGCACTAGTGTGGTAACCGTAGCACCTCAGTGAGATAAGCTTCCAGGGGGGATATCTTACTCTATTGCGCGACACGGGTCCTCGACTGTCAGAGCTACCTGGTTTAACTTCGCTCCCACTCGAACCCGTGCCGTGCGAACAAGTGCCACTCCCCCTTCCGCCAGGCTACCCTCACGGGGTAAAATGAGATCTTTATGATGTCTTCATTATGAAGAAATATGAATTATCAGATAACAAATTAACCAACCGACAATAATTGGCATCATTCATGCCAAAATAACAACAGAAAGTCGTCTATATCAACACTACATAACCAACTGATAATCATTGGCATTGTTGACTAGGGATTGTCGGTATCAAAAGAAGACCTTCCATTGTTTTTCTTCTGTCTTGCTATCCATTTTTTACCATAAAAGAAAACTAAGACTAGCTATTGTTGTTCTTCTGTCTTGCTATCAATTAAGTTTTACCATGAAAACTAGTAACTACACAGTAACCTACTCTTCAAAACAAAGAACATGGATTAAATTATCATGACTCCAAATTTGAGTTCCATTCTTTTGCCTCAATCGCTAATTTCAGCATAGGATTCAAATTAACAATAACAATCAAGCATTTTATATGCATAAAATAATTTGGCAATCGTTGCAACCAAATTTAAGTTCCATACTTTTCCTCTACGCCATCAACTTCAGTTCAAATCAATCACGAAAAACGAACAAGCAAATCAAATCAAAGTACACAATGCAAAAGAAAGTAATTATATAAAAAAATAGATTCCACTAACCACAATCCACATTGATTAACTTGGCACTCTTCTCTTTCTGAAGACAGAACCAAGTAGGAGGCAAGGTCTGATTATCCTCATCAACAACCTTCCAAACCGGAATCCGAACTCGGCCCACCAATTCTCCGGACCCACGTAACAACCCTGAATCACTATCATGGTCAATTACAGACACAACCAACTCTTCATGATCAGCATCATGGACCTTAAAAATAAACTCTTCATTCCAAACAGGGTCATGGTTGGTGCAGTTGTTCTTCCTGAAAGTTCGAGTCTTTGACTTGTGCTTGCCAACTCGAAGCTTCACATGCGCGTTTCTTACAGGCAAGTCCTTGGCTTTCAACACATACACGTAAAGCCTCGCCATTGCGAAGTGGGTTACTGTTATCGAAAGCAGGACTTAAAAAGGAAGACTTGGTGGTGGTGTTGGTTGTGTGCATGTAAGACATGAAGCAGAAACGTGGAGAGAAGAGGAAGAGGACACGAGGGAGAAAGCAAATAGGAAAGTGGGGAAGCGGTTTCAAACAGAGCCTTCCAATACAGTTTCTTTTTTTTTTGGGGTCAATACAGCTTCTTTCATATATCTTCCTCTTGAAGTTCAAGACGGTTACTTGGTTTCCATTTGTAGTCGTCATATTGCCAGCCTGTGTTGTCGTTTGCATGTTAATGCTTGTCGTTCGGTGGAAGGAGGAGGAAGACGACGACTTGGGGCTTCTGCATTTTGACTAGTTAACATTTGATGTTCTTTTTCACTTTGATTGGAAGCTAGTGGCGGTTCCTAACTTAATTCAGTGCTTTGAATTTTTTTTGAAATAGTAGCTAATTTTTTAATTACAAAAATAGTACCACTTTCAAATAAAAATTCTTCTAAAAAATATTTAAATTACAAATAGAAAAATTGAAATAATTAACTCATCTTTATAGATAATACATAAATTTCCTCTACCAAAATTTAGCTTGTTTTTAATGAACTCTCATTCAATAAATAAAAAATATATTATTATTATTATTACTAGCATAGTTCCCCTACGTAAAAATTACAATTTTCTCATTAAAACTGTAAAGTAATTTTAAGAAATAATATTTAAATAATATAAATCATACATTTTAATTAATTTTGATCATATTGTAAAATTTAGATTGAGGTTTTAATTAGTTGTGAGTTTAAATGTTAAACAAATATTTGAAGTTAAATTAATAATGGTATTAAATTATTGCGCTTAACAATTCCTGAGACTCATGCATTTATTTAAAAGAATAATAATATTAAATAATCAATTTTTATCATAAGACTAAAGAGATTAATTATAAAATTAGAAAGTCCTACTAAAATAAGTTAAATAAGTATAAATTTCTTATTCAATAGAGTTGAAGTTGACATGAATAATAATGATTGATAAGTTAAGATTGTAATATAAAATTATCGAAAGAGCATGAGAAGCAATAGAGACTACATAGTTCTTTTTTTTATCTTTTTTTTTTATTTCGAGTCTATTATTTTTTACTTTCTAAATATAATATTTCAATAAAAAAAGTTTGGCATTCCTTCAATGTTGATTAGTCATTTTTTTTGTAACATTTAGATGGTTAAAAAAATTAATTAGTCATTAAGACAATCTTAAAAGTAATTGAATATAATATATAGAAAATTAAAAAATATTTATTAACAATTAAAAATTACTTAAAAAAATAAAAAATCAAGTATTAATAGAAGAATAAGCCACTTAATAAAAATTGGAGAAAACTCCTATAAATTATTATTATTATTATTAAGAAGCATTTAGAAAATAAAAAATAATGGAAAAATGATGAAATATTTTTATTTAAATTTTTAATTATAGCTTAACCTTACTTAAATGAAAATTATTAAAAATAATATAGTTCAAACTAGTTAAAAAAGGGTCAGAGTTTTTAATTTTTAATGAATTTAATTTAATAACTAAAGTTTTTAAAAAAAATCCCAAAAAAAAACCAGGCGCTACACTTGGCAGCGGCAGTGAGGCTTTAGTAGAGAGGAACAAGAAAGAATGTTACAGTTCCCGGCGTACATGACACAGTATCCATGGTCGACAAAGGCAATTCCGGCGTCGTATCTGCTTCCATCACAATGGCCCCAACCCCACAGCGAGGAGCTCCTTTTGGCAATGGAAGAATCCGATTATGAAGACAAGGTACTCTCTTTCTCAACTCTCTCCTTGTCTCGTATATTGCTTTCATTAACATTACAAAAAGTTTCCAACTTTGAATTGATTTATTTTTCCGTGTGTCTCTACATACAATAACCACAAATCCTGAGCGTCAAAGATTCAAAATTTGTCTTTTTTTTGTGTTTGGTTGATTAAGCCAGAAGTTTGCATTAGATTTTACTCTAAAGAGTTCAGACCCGCTGCTGCAACATTATTATAACCACTGCAAGCCATGATTGTTGTGGATTCAAATTTTTTTTGGGGATTGCAGGTTTAATTATGTAGAAGCCTGATTTAGACTAGAGAGGATATTTATTGTGTTTATCTGTATCTCCTAAATCACAAGGCTTATTATTTGTGTCCACTTTTGATTTCTGCATTGTTTGAGGACACCCAACTGGGTCGTTGAAGGGTAGAGCTTGCAATTACTAGAAGGGGAGGCTTGTGATGTGGCTTGGAGGGTTTTCGTGTGTGTGTGTCTCTTCCTTGATATGGTGTTTTGGGCTGGAATGGCAAAATCAGTCCTCTCCCAAGATTGTAGACCTTGATTTGATGGCTTCTAGGCATCATTTTGGTTAATTTTCTGGTTAGGCTATTTATTTGGGAAATGTCTTTTGCATCAAGGTCGCAGCCCCTTTCTTTCTTGCATTCATAGTAAAGTTTCTGTTTTTGTTGTCAATAAGAATTAATTTTATTGCCAAAAAAGAATGAATACATCAGTATAACGAGTAAAAAACCACCTACACCTCCTATAGAAGACTCACTCTTCCCCAAAACCATCCTCCTCCGAGCTCAAGTCTCACCTTATGGACTGAGAGGAGGAGCAGGCATAGAAGAGAGCTAACAACCACAGTATACCAAAACACAACCTGGACCATCCTATCTATACAATCATGGAAAAAAAAAAGAAAAAAAAAACTCTAAACCCTGCCAGTAACATTTAGTCTAAATCGCAGGCTATCAAAAATGCATTCGCAAACTCTTCCTTTACTAGGAATCTCATTTCTGAAAATGTATGCATTATATTCCAGCCATAGCCAATAAATTGAGGCATTAAAAAGAACGCGCCTCACTTGACTTTGCAGTCCCTTCCCTTTTGTCTTACGAGAAAAATAGCTAATTTCCCTCCTCCAACCTAGCTGTCTCCTGTTAAAACCACACTTCTGCAAGACCATCTCCCAAACTTCACTACTAAAAGAACACTCAAAGAAGAGGGGCTCTATCCTCTCAGGACAAGAACCACAGAAGCAACATACATCATCTGGCACTAGTCCCCATTTTACTAACCTTGTTTTAACAGGCAACTTGTTTTTTGGTGCTAGCCAGACCACAAAACTGTGCTTTGGTATATGATTCCTCCCCCATACAAGTTTATACTAGGAGACTTTTGGAGATGGAGTTCGCAACTCCTTCCACACACTTTTAATGGTATATACACCAGTAGTCAAAGGTTTCCACAAAAACATATTTGTTTTCCCTTCATCCGATTGAAACGTGTTCAACAAATCCAAGGTTCAAGAACTTATTCATCAGTTGGAGCAGGTGGCCGCCACCTGTCATGCTTACAAACATTGCATACTCTAGCAGACCGAGGAATCTCAACATCTGTAATATTTATATGAGGGGACAAATCAACAAGGGAGTGATTATTTACCCAAGGATCATGCCAAAAGAAAAAATCTTTCTCATTCCCTAATCTATAGTCAAAACAGTTTTTAAACTCATACCTCAGCTTTAGTAGACACCTCCGAACCCAGCTGCAGTCCATTGGCTTTGTTATTCCTCAGAAGCTCAATCTTTGCAACTTTGTTTTGGTAATCCAATCATCCCACATTGACCTCTTTTCAGCCAACAAATCCCACATCTTTCCCACCCCTGCTTTATTCCACAACATCAAGTCTCGTATACCCAAACCTCCTTCCTCCTTAGGTTTATAGACATCATGCCAAGCCACTTTCCTTTCTTGGGTTACAAAGGAGGAAATTTAGGAAATTCATGCTATCATTTATATGATATGAAATCGGATGTATGATTAATTGTGTCGATGGAACAAGTTAATGAAGGACAGATGTATATACCCTGGATCTATGTATTTTTTTTGAACTTTCGCTCTTGCTGGAACCTTAGTGAACAGTTCATTTATGTATTGCTCCAGCGAAGATGATAACTGTTCAAAGGTGAGAGATTGGGCAAGCTCGATGTTAAGATAAAGATTGCTATAAATGAATAATGAGTTGTTGCAGAGAGATTGGAGGTTTTGAGAAATTTACTGGATGGACATATATTTTGTTGCAAAGCTTACATCTTGAGTTCATTGAATAGAGATCTGAGTTTGAACATATAAGAATGAACGCTCTTATGAGAAATATCTTGTCCTTCACCCCGTGCTTATATCCTCAGGGTTTTATTTTTAGACGAACGTTTTTCAGAATTTTCGTATAGTCAATATTTTTTTTTTCTTTGACAAGTTCCTATAGTCAATATGATCGTATCTGAGTTACGGACTTAATGTGTGGATCTACCTTCAAATTATGCATGACTTGGAATTAAGTTTTGCTGGTTATTAACCTGAAAATATGTTCACCAAATACTGTTCCATGTGCATGTCTAGATGTGTTTCGTTGTGCGTTTATGGAGAAATGATTAGAAGATCAAAGATCTTTATTACACTTTTCTGTATCAGTTCTATTCCCTCCTATTCTGCATCCTTTTTCTCCATTTTGTGGTGATTCTGCTTTAAATATGGTGTGGTTGAATATTTGCAGTTGAATGAAATCAGAAAGACTAATAACAACCTTACCGTGATTGGAAAAACAACTGTTGACAATGACAAAGAAGACTGACAACGATGGTGATGACGATGATGCGAACAATGGAGAGGAATCTGAAGGCGAAGAGTTTGAGCAAGAAACTAGCTGAATGAATATACTTGAAACTGCTGCTGTGGCGTTTACGTTTATAGCATATAGTAGGCGCACAATTTTGGTTTTCTCCCGTACTTTCTTCATACCAAAAAGGCCTTAATATTCAAAGAAATGCAGCAAGTCCAGCAGACAACTCGTGGTTTGCGTGGCCCAGGAGAACATAATATTCAGTGCTGCCAGCCATGCCTTCCTTCCTCTCTCTTGTATCGGTGTGTTTGTAAGACTTGTCAACAATAAATAAATTGGCAGTGGATATCTCCTTTCTCCAATTTGGTCATTTTCCTATGCTCCCTTCTTCATTTTTTTGGTTCAGTCGCAATCCATAAACAAACATGTCACGGCCCATACAGAACAACACTTACGCATTCCACCAACAGCACAACAAAACGACCCTTTGACCAAATAATTACGTCTTCTGTGTATCGTTACTATTTGTCCCCAAAAGGCCAGAAGATCTACACATGTTGACTTTAGCTTCTGCCAACACACGTGTCACTGACGACCTAGCCCGAACTCGTACGTGTCACGTTACCATGAAATGTATTATTTACACGTGTCCAAATTGTCCTCCAATGACGAATTCGGTACTTTCGTCAACTCTTACTGAACGTCGTCAACGGTGGCCGGAAACACCGCAACGGTCATCAGATAACAACAAACTCACCCAATCGAAAAATTCCTTTCCTCCTCAAATTTACAATCCAATTTTCACATATCAAAACTTCTCTCTTAATTTATACCTCTTTTCTCTCTCTTTTTTTAATTTAATTTTGATTTTCTTCTAATTAAGTCTATAATTTGTGTTCGTCATCATCTAACTCATAAACTAATCTCTGCTTCGGAGCTTTATAATCCTCCGTCAATGCCAGTTCTTGCAACAGCCAGGGTCATGGCACAACCGGTCGTTAAATCTCCCTCTTCCGCACCGGACACTGCCGTAATCTCGGTAAACTTTGACGGGATATCCGAACGGCGGGGAATAACTCATCGAATAACGGTTTTACATGGCATTGAAAGCCGATTTGGGGGAAGAGTAGTCGATGCTCGAAGGCATCGACGGAGGAGGCGACACCGTTTTGAGCGACTTCGGAGGAGAGAGAACGGCTCTTATCTTCGAATCTGGAGACGACTTGCCGTATTCTTCGACAACACTTCTCAGCTCCTCGTCGGATTTTACAGAAACTAGCGTCTCTAAATCGCCTCCGGGTAACTGACACCGTAACTCCACGGAATGTCCACAGAATTCCCCAAGTTTCACCATCAGCTCTGCCAAAAAAAAAACACTCAAAACCGTCAGTCACAATTTTTTCCAAAAAAATCAAACCAAACAAACATGTCCGTTACAAATAAACGGACCTGCGTAGGAAACAGAGCGATCGACGGAAAGAACTCGAGTATGGCCGCCATGCTACCGGAGTTTAACGTCAACGGAACGAATTGCAATTTTAACGCCGTAACTACAGAGCAACTTCATGCTACGATCGTCGCTCACCATACTTATATTCCTCTTCTTCTTCTTCTTCTCTCTCTCTCTTTTTTTTTCCTTTCTAGAAAAATTCTATTGTGTGCGTGTTGTGGTTGTGGGTTGTTTGGTTCAAACCGGAGAAGAGAAGAGAAGAATGGGTAGAAATAGGGGGTGGGGTGATGACGTGGCAAGGAAGGCCCACACGGAATGGGAGAAGGAAAGCGGCGTTGGGAAGTTAAAATGGCGAGAGAGAGAGAGAGAGAGAGAGAGCGAGGGAGTTGTGTCGCGTCAGGACAAAAAAATATTTGGATATTCGGTTTGGTTAAGAAGTGGTGGCGTGGCGGTGACCAATGAGGTTGGGCTGAGTGGGCCGTTTAGTTTTTTTTTAAATCAGTGGGCCGTTTGGTTGGGCGGATGTTATGGGATATGACAATTAACGCCTTAATTCTTGAGTATTCAAAATTGTTATCATCTCAAACGGACCGTTAAAGATTCAATGATTCTAAATATAAGAATAAATATTCAAATTTGATAAATACCATTTTTATTTACTTTTAATCCTCTTTCTCTCCTCTCCCCAAAATCTCGTGTTTCTCTCATATGTCGACGCCAAAATCTCGTCCCTTTCTCTCTTCTTTCTTGTGACTGTCCCTCTCTCTCTCTCTTCCTTCCTCTCTGCCATCTCCCTCTCTCCTTATCTCCTTCAACTTCAATCTCTTTCTCTGCTCTCCTCCTTCATTTGTCCTCCACCAAATGCGATCATGCTCTGCTTATTCTCCTCAACGTTCTCAATACACAATGTGATATGTTTTCCATTGGTTCTTCTCTGCCAAATCTGATGCCATCACGTCTTTGTCTTATCTGAAAGGCAAAGGAGAGGTTGAGGGCAGCGAGCTCGAAGATGGAACTGATGTGAAGACACGTGATGAACGACAACAGTCTCGTTTTGGAAGGCGATGAACGAAGATGAATGTGGAGTTGCGCCGCGGCGGTGAATGAGCAAGACGAGGTCGATGTCGGCGTGTAGGCGACGGAGTGCAGTGATTGAGAAAGAGGAGGTGAACGACAGTGTCAATTGAACGACGGAGGGCATTGCGGATAGAGAAGGCAGCGTTGATTACGTTTCAGTTGATTTTGTGCAACAGATTTAGCTTTGGTGTTCGCTTTCTGTTGTTGCTGGTGAGTTTGATAAGAGAGAGAGAGAGAGGTCTGGACAGAGAGAGGCTTGTGTTGAAGCATATTATTGTCTTTTTTGGTGAGATTTTTTGTGTTTAGGTGGTGGCTTTGGTGATTTTGTTTTTTTGTTAAGATTTTTGGTGGTGATTGGGTGGCGGCGACGATGCTTGTGTTTTTTTGTTGAAGATCGACGACACCACGTCTGGCGTCCTTGCTCGTCGACCATGTCGCGCGCCTCCGATGACTGCACCGCCGCACGTCGCGCTTCCTCCGACAACTGTACTGCCGCACGTCTCGCTTCCTCCGACGACTGCACCGCTCGCCGCTAGACCTAGCCATCCTGGTCTGGGGGGTGTTTGTGATTGATATTGTATTAATTTTATTTTGTTTATTTAATAATGTTTGTTTATTGTATTAATGGTTTTTAGATTTTGAAGAAACTAGTGTTGATTGATTATGCGTTTGATTTTGTGCAGGTTTGATTTTGTGCAGGTTTGATGGTGGCGGCGGCGGCAGTTCGAGTGTGTGGTAGCAGACAAATGCACCTATCGAAATGTAGTATGCGGACCTGAGTACCGAGTGTCGTATCCCACAGAGACTAAAATTATTAACTACTCACATTCACTTTATTATTTAGCCGATAAATTAAGCAATTTTCAAAAGATAAAATAAATGAATGGAGACCAACACAGAGGCAAAAACTCATCGTTAAAAGGATAGAACAATCGACGGGAAACGACACCTAGACGTTGAATCCTCTTAGACCGAACTAAGTGACAACGACTCATTATTCAAACAATCATTCAGGCAATTGGACCGTGGAAATTCCTAAGGTATATTAACCTCTATCTCGAGTTAGTTAGCGCCTAACGATTAGGTTGATTAACCGAAATTTCTTCCTAATTAAAACCCCTATCGTCGCTTTAACACTCTACTCTATGAATTTCACAATTAGGTTTTACCCTAATCCGGAGGATTTATGTCGACCTATCTCTAGGTTTGCATGTAACTCCTCTCAATTACGAATGTTCAATCGCACACAGAATCTCTCGATTACACATGCATGAAACAATATTGGAATCGAAAGGCCAACAACAATCAATTCAATAATACGCAATATAAATCATAATTGAGTCACAATCCATAAATCAATTGAATAAATAACACAATCCCAACATCATATAACCAACCTAGGGTCCATCACATCTAAGTGCACAATATAATTAGTTCATAGCTAAAGAGAGATATACAACAAGATCAAAGAGAAATCTAGAGAAATAAGGAAAATCCATGATTGAATCCTCTAATTCTTCGCGAAATCCATTCATTCTTGATGCCCAATGGTGTTCTCCTTCGTTCCCACCTTCTCTAGCCTCTAAAGATGTGTATTTTGTGTCCCAAAGTCGGCTCTCCCGTTCTAGGGTTCGTTCAAAGCATAAATAGGTCGAAATGGTGTGTTCTGGTAAGACACGACCTGATACGGACATTACACGGCTGTGTCTTCGGTTTCCAAACGGTATCTTGCTTTAAAACTTCGTCATTTCAGCTCTTTGACACGTTTGGTTCCGAAACTGGAAAGACACGGACACAACTCCTAAGACACGACCGTGTCTTGCTTTCTGAATGTGCACTACGAATAGTACACGGGAAAATCATGCAATTACACGGCCATGTCTTAGTCTTCCAGACCGTGTCTTGCTTCCTGGAGGTGCATTTGACCAAGACAAATAGGACACAGTATTACACGGCTGTGTCTTGTGGTCTCAAACTGTGTCTTTTGTTGAAAGCCTCGAAAATTGTCGTTTAATCTCCGTTTTGGCTTGCTTTCATACAATTCTTTCACGACACCATTACATGACCTAAAAAACAAAATATGAACGATTAAAGTACCAAAACCTATGAAAACATCTCAATTATACCCAAAATGATAGGAATTTGACAATACAAATATGTATAATTGAGTGTTTCATCAGTGTGCCAAATTTTTTATGCCTGTTTTTTTTTTCAGTGTGATGGTGACAAAGATCGATCTGGTGTTGATTTTGGCAAAAATCTGAATTTGATGTTGTGTACACTGTTCGAAGACCTTCGAAAATCATTTGAAGACATCTGAAGACCTTCTAATACCTTTTGAAGACCTTCGGAAGACCTCGTAGACCTTTTAAAGACCCTCAAAGATTTCCTTTGAAGACATTTGAAGGCCTTTTGAAGACCTCAAAGACCTTCGAAGACCTCATTCGAATACCTCAAAGACTTTATTTGAAGACCTTTGAATATCTCTGAAGATCGTTTGAATACCTCTTTTGAAGACCTTTGAAGGCCATTGTAAATTTTATAAATTTTTTATATATTTCTGTGTACCAAATTAATTATCATTAAATTAAATTATTTTTTTATAAATATTGTGTAAACTGAAATATCATTAAATCAAATTTTTATAAAAAAATTTGTGAACTTGTTTTTAGATACCTTTGGAAAAGACCTTAGATTAAATCAAATTTATCATAAAAAAATTAAAAACTCTCTTCTGAAGACCTCGAAGACTTTATGAAGACCTTCTGAAAACCTCTAAAGAATCAAATATTTTTTATAAAATTCATCTTTTTTGGAAAAAATCAATTTTTCTCAATAAAATCACGATTTATCGCGAATATGAATTTTTTCAATTCAATTTTATTTTTCTGACATTTTTTAAAATTAGAATTTTAAATAGTATTTGTTAAAATTAATATTTTATTTTATTATACAAGTGTGATTTTACCATGGGGTATCCGATCTTTCCCTTTTCTTCCCAAGACTTGACTTGCTCCTTACATTTGTCTTCCTCGTATTCACTTCTACAGACTTGGATTTCGTTTTTTTGTAATTTCAAACTAAATTTAAGTAAATAAAGCAAGCTTCTCTTTCCCCTATTCGTGAATTCTATTTTAGTAAAGAAAGATTCATATGTAAATTAAGTATTATCTATTTTTATTTGCTTTCCTGTTCGTATGTTTTTTAATGTACATTTTAAGTTCAAATGTGTAAAATTCAAAAAAGAAAAGAAAAAAGAAAAAAACCCGATTGCTTTTCTATACCTATGTAGAATCTATCCCTATATAGAAAGGCAGGATCGCATTTGCATCTCTTGCAACCTGCTTCTATGTGGGTCTTATTTTTATGTTCTTCACATGTGGACAACATTCCATCTCTACACGTACACAAATGTCTTCTCACAGATACTACACTTCCTTGACACGGCTCCTGCTTTCTCTCTTTTCGCAGTATATCACCCTCAATTCACAGGTCTCTTCTTTTCTTGCCACGTCTCTCATACATGTCCTTTTCCTTCTCTTTCGAAGTCTCCATCCCTTTTATCTTTTTTTGCTGACAATTATTCCTTTCAATCGAAAATACATTCTCCTCTCTAATAACCTTACCATCTTATTTGTTGCTTTTTTGTTTTTTCGGTGTCCTCTTGTTTTCATAATTAGTTCTAAAGTGAAGCCGATTAAGGGGATTGAATGGTGATTTTCAATGGTGGCGGTGGAGTTGTAGATGGGAAACAATTAGGGTGGTTGTTTGTGACACAGGTTTCATTGGGCTTGGGGATCTTGCGATGGTGTTTCGGTGATGGTGGCCTGAGTGTTTGCGTTGGGTTTTGATTGTGGTGGGGGATGGTGCTTCAGAGAGGGTTTTAGAGTGTTTAACGAAGATTTGAAAGAGTGGATATTTTCGATGGTTCGTTTTCATAGGCTGAGGTGGTATCATGAACTTTGGTGCTGTGGAGAGGGCTTTAGATGGGGGGTTTCGTAGAGGGTTCTTGAAGGGAGTTGTTCCTGAGAAAGTTCTAATTGAGGGGTTCGGTGGAGAAGGGTCAGCTGAGGGAGTTTACTAAGATGTGCTGAAGAGCCAAAGCATGCAAGTGGTCCTTGAATCACGCATGGTGCTCAGATGTCTCACTTCGAGGATATGATCAGGTTTTGTGTCTGACTTCCATGTTTTTTCTGCTTAGATTTTTTTTATTATCAGTAAAGGTTCACATGTCCTTTTCCACTGATGATATTTTTGTTCTCCTTGTAAAAAAAAAATTGAATTTGATTTATTGCCCCTCGCAGGAGTTTAGAGCATATATCTGCGGTTCTACCTTCTTAAGTTCTTTGTTTACACGAATTCTCTCCGCCGTCGATCTTCCTTTAGGTGGCAGTGCTCATCCTGCTGAAGCTGGGTCCGTTTCAATATCTCTACTCTATATTTGAGATCATAGCTTCTGGAAGGTCATATTTTTGCTTCAACTATCAAATTGAGAATTTCATCACTTTTTTTACTTTTGGCAAAATGAGTTTCTTTTTTCTTTGAAAAGTTAGAAAAATATTCCATTGGGTTTTTCTACCCACGAGGAAGCTTATTTCATCTGTATCTACAAACCATCTTCCCATCTAATTAAGAAATGCTGATAATATCTTTTAATTGTTAATTCTGGGGTCAACTGCATAATTCTGAAGCTACCATTTTATGGAATTTTTTCTTTCCTGGTCAGGCTGGATGCAATAATGAAATACCAACTCATCTGAAGAAAGAGTTGCTCAGGATATATTCTAAATAAAAGACTTGGAGAGAGAGACTTTGGAGAAGTGGGGTTGTCAAGTCATCTACATTGCCTCCTCGTAATTGTCCTGAATATGTTGGTACTGAAGAGGTGCAGCCCATTGCTTTTGTTAAGATTGTAATCACTATGTGTTGTCAGGATTTTACAGTAATTTGATGTTCTCTTATGTTATTTTCAGGATCCAGCATGTGTTATATGCAAGCAATATCTTTATCTTTCTGCTGTTAAATGCCGCTGTAGGCCATCTGCATTTGTATGTCTTGAGGTGCGCAAATTTTTAGTAGTAATTGAATTTTTGTTATTCTTGTTGTATTTTGATGACATTGAATTTGACTGAATGAGGGCATCAGATCAGTAAATGTGGCATTTTATTGTGTTAGATCATTGCCAATGTGAAAGATTGCAGCAGCTTTTGCCAGTATTGGTTTCTCTCTGTCTGTAGAGGTTTCAAATTTATCCAAAGAGGAAGCAATAAGCCAAACAATAATTTCGTCATAGCTATTTGTTAATTAAAGATTGTTAGGCTTTTCTTCTGTTCCCTATGTGTTCTCCTTTATTTATTACTGGAACTTGTCTTATCAGTGCGATAATGTTTTCATAGAAGTTGAGATGGAAGTTTTTCCACTAAATTATAGTTGGTAGTTAGTTTTGTCTTAATATATCGAGTGAAATTCAGTTCTTGTAAATGTGATTTTGAGAAAGGACTATGTTGACAATTTTGGTTTACTCTAGAGAATATACTAATAGTGGTTGAAAAAGTTATATAGTTTGATGTTTCGTTTTTCTGAATTTCAACTGTGGAATCATTTTAATCATTCACTGGACTCGGTCATCTAATGGTGACAATTTTTTTTCATGTTTTGCACACTTTAATCTTTCTTTTTCTTTTTTGGTTTATTCTACACTGTGGTCCATTTATTATTTTATTATGGTGCTGATTGGAGAAGGTGCTTAAAACCCTTGTTTTTTTGGTAAACTAATTCTGTTAGCTTCTTTTGCAGCATTGGAGGCAAATTTGTGAATGCAAACCCAGCAGACTTCGTCTACTTTATCATCATAGGCTTGCAGAATTATATGAACTGGTGCTTACGATTGACGAATGCAGTATTGAGGAGGGGCTTCAAAGCAGTGATTTGCAGGGACAAATATCAAGTTCTGATGATCAGAATGCATTGACAAAGAAGGTTTATTTTCTTTCAATTTTTTTAAAGTTCTTATCAACCGTTTGTTTCAATAAAATTAGACTTTTGTTCAAATTTCTTCCAAAAAATCAAGAGGCAATGATCTGGTCTCCAGTATGTCCTCAACAATGTGACGCCATGAATTTCAAAATTTAACACAGGTGCCTAATTAGTGGAACTGTTAGGAGTTCCATTTAGCATATGTCTAAAGCCAACTTTTAGATACAATGGTTACATTTTTTGCATTTTTGGAATAAATTTCTTAGCTATTTTCAGTTTTTAAAAGTTTGTGCTGAATCCAATTTTTTTGTCCAGCAACTAACCAATCTTTACACAGTTCTTGAATTCCTAATATGATCTGTATGGACAAAGTTTTTTTTTTCCTTGATTTTTTTTTTGAGTAAAAGTTCATTTTTTTGCTTTCGCTGAGTGAGGCAGAGGTGGCGGTCAAAGAAGTTGCTCATTAATCTACAGAGCCAGAAACATTATTAATGTGACACAATGTAGTTCCGCAACTAATATATGCGGAAAAAATGAATAATATATTCAGTTTATGTATTCGCACATTATAATTTTTATTTTATAAATTTCATTTGCCAATTATAAGTTGTTCCACATCTTTAAGTTGTCAATTTGAGTCATGAACTTATTGTTAACTGATTGCTTGTGATCTAATTCCACAAAATTTAAGGTTCATGTCATATGAATGAATGAGCTTAATTCCTGGTTTTTGTTAAACTGAAATAAACCATATAATTATCTCGTTTTCAGTAGTTCTTTGATTTATAATTTTTAATGTTCAGTTTTAGAGCTGACTATATTTTTGCCGCCTTTGATTTTTGTGGACAAATTTTGCACTTAGCCCTTAAGTTTATCGTTGACATTGGTGAGTATTTGCCTGTGGAATTTCTTCTCAATTAATTCCTGTGAGGCATTTATAGTTAGTCATTTTCTGATGTGTTCAATAAATCTTATTCCGTTAGGATACTTGTTGCCCTTTTCTTTCGTGCAACCTTTGACAGTCGCGTGCTTCTGTTCTGTCCAATTTTACAACGTGTGTTAACTTGTTAGTTGGATACTTTTGATGTATTCATTTAATTGGATATACTCATATTCTTCCTAAAAGTGCGAGTTACAATGTAGCTGCTTTTTTAAGATAATGATACTTGTTCCGGTTAAAGGTGGCCATGCAAATCTGAATCAACTTGCAGAGCAATGGCTTGTGCGTTCCCGTATGATTTTTGAGAAGAAGAGTTTGAGGAGAGAGTGCCACAGCTTGCACCACCAACTCGAGTTCAGCACATAAAGAAACGAGCTCTTGAGAACAAATCTCTAGCCATCTCGTTCGACTAGAAGACTCTCGGGTACTATTGTGATTTTGTTTTCAATTCCATTAGTGATGGATTGGATGTGATTTGTGGAGGGACTATGTAACTGGGTTTTATAAGAGGAAGAAGAAGAGGAGAAAGGACCGCAAGCGTATTGAGGCCCGCAAAAAGGTTTGAAATTTCAATTTTTTTTAAGTTTTTTTTTTTATTTTAGTTGATTATTTCTTCGATTATTTTGAATGATCATGCTGGTTTTGCATGATCTCTGGAAGTTTTGTTGAAAACTGGTAGCAATTCGTAGGAAGAAGTGATGCTGAGTATATATTGAAATTCTCTGAGTCCCAAATTTGTTTTTTGATTTCAATTGTGATTGGCATGTGTAAATTTCCTGGCATGAAAATTGTGTTTATGCCATGGCGCCTACTGTGGAATAAAATGTGCTTGATCACATGCTTTTAACTCATTCCCATAATTCCATTACAAATGACGATTGTCTTTTACTTTGCATTGCTGTCTCTTGCAATGTAGTGGAAACAAGAAAAAGAATTTGTTTTACATGGACGAGCTCCACCTGCTGGTTAAGAGGAAGAAGAAGAGGAGAAAGAAAGCCCAGAAGTATTGAGGCCTGTAAAAAGCTTTTAAATTTCAATTTTTTATTTTACACTTATTCAGACGATTGGTTCTGCTCTAGAGGTGACCTCATTTCGACAGTCAAGCATGGTTTGAGTAGAATTTCTGGTATGTAAACCTAGCCACTGACTGTTAAACATTTAACACATTCCATGTTTTATATAATATTTTTTGCAGAACCAGGACAATAATGAGTATATAGTCTATTGGCAATCCAATACCTCGACATTGCTGTTTTGCTACAACGAACTATAAAAGAAACTGGTTCAATTCCAGCTCCAACATCACTTTTTGGAAGAATGGCTCAAGTATGAGATACTTTTAGATTTCTTCTGTGAATTCTTTTTTTAAATTATTCTGTAAAATATAGCAAATATTATACGAAGTCAATCCAATTTTATATTTCTACCACCACATTCAATATGAATTATATATTGTTTATATGGGTGAAGCAAAAGGTATAATATAAATAAGCAATATCTACTCACCAAATATAAAACAAATTTTAAAAAACAAATGAAAAACCTTTTACAATTTTGTATGCGTATTCATATCATTGTATATGTATTCACATAAATTTTATATTTTTATCGGCTCTACTCAAATCAATACATAATAATAATTATGCGCGCATCCTTGTACTAGTTGGTATAAAGATTATTATTATTATTAATATTAATTTCCGCTAAATTTTTATTCATCACAATAACTCCAACATCGAATGGTACATGTGAAAAAATAAATTAAAAAGAAAAAGAATGAATTTATGCTTTTTGACATTTGTTGGTGAAGAGAATACATGGTTTCAATAATAGTACAAATTAAGATATGCTAAGAATCTGTTAATAGTTTTGTGAACATTGCACCTAACGCACTACAGTCAATGAATGCACCACGTCTTCCCTTTTCTTAATTTGGTCTTAATTAAGTTGCTTTATATAGTCTTTTATTTTGTTCTTTAAAACATATAGCAAAGACAGTCCATGCAAAATAAATATGATAAGAATTAGATAGCGAAAATAACACATTTATTTTAATTAAAAATAAAAAATTCAAAAATAGAAGCTGCTAAATAGATTTTCATAATTGAAAACACTCCGAGATCAAATTTTAAAAATGTTATATTAGAGAAACTGATTTATAAAAATGTCATTTTCTCGAGAAATTGCAGTATTTTGCGAGAAATTGATTTTTTGCTAGAAAATCAAATCAAGCGAAAAATATCTCCAAATGTTTCCACTAGAAGTTTTTAATAGTCTACAGGGGTTTCCAGAGTCTCCACTAGAGGTCTGTAATAGTTTCCAAGGGTCTCCGATTGTCTTCAAATCACAATTTTTATATATAAAATTTGATTTAATAAATTTCCGATATAATAATTTTTTCAAATTAAATGCATTTACAAGTTTTCATAGAAGGCCTCCAACTGTCTCCAGCGAAAGTTTCCAGAGGTCTCCAACCATTTCCACCCGTCTCCAGTAGTCTCAAACTAAGGTCTCCGAACTTCACTTATTTATTTTTTTATAAAATTTAATTATATTTTATTTAATAATAATTAATTAGGTTTCCAATAAAAATTAACAAAAATCACTATACAACATACACATTACAAACTATTTTTCACATTAAACAATAATAAAATAATTTTTATTTTTTAATGTGAAAAATAAGTGACACAAATCCGACGGAGAGGACCAGCGGTGACGATTGGGGAGTGAGAAGCGGCGAGAAAGCGGCAAGTCTGATGGTGGACGACACAAATCTGGGCGAAAAAGCAGACCAGACGATGGGGAAAGACGAAAAGAAGGAGGAGAGATGGGCGACAAGAGAACATAACAAACGGAGGAAGGGTGGAGGCAGCAAGACTGGGAAAACAGAGAGGAGAGAAGAGCGAGGAGATGGGAGAGGAATGATGGCTAGGGTTTGGGTGGAGAGGAAAAGAGAAAAAGAGAAAAAACGTAGAGAGAGAAACTGAAGAG
>CAODLS011545192.1:0-19262 GCA_948243855.1 Flueggea neowawraea
GATCCGAGCAAATTCACAATTCCATGCACCTTCGGAAAATTGGAAAACATTCGGTCTTTGTGTGATTTGGGTGCCTCAGTCAACTTAATGCCTAAATCCATCTATAAGAAGCTCAGGATTGAAGAGCTAGCACCTACTACAGCAACACTCCGACTTGCGGATCGATCGATTAAGCACCCGCTTGGAGTTGTGGAAAATATCTTGGTGAAAATAGGTATGTTTTTTTCTTCTCGCTGATTTTTGCATTCTAGATATGTATGATGCATGTGACACCCCTATTATACTTGGAATACCATTTTTGCCAACTAGGGGGGTCACCATTGATTTGAGGAAGGGAAGTATTGCATTTAAGGTGGGTAAAGAAATTGCAGAATTTTATGTTTCTGTGAATGAGCATAAATGTTTCCATGAAAATGATGATAATATGGTGCATTCTTTAGAAACATGTTACATGATTTCTCACCCTCCACTATTGCATCATCCGAGTGATAAATAAGAGAACCTTTAAACGAGCCTAATCAAGAAAACAACCAAAGTGCAAAGGAATTCAATAGTTTTGAAAGGGTTTTGAGTGTTAATGAACAAACTACGAGAGAATGTGAGGATTTGTCATTAAGGGGTAAACTCTTTGAAGGACAAAAAGTCATCTATTTTCCACCTAAAAATCACATTCTTTGGAACCCAAAAATTCCATGTTGCGGTACATTTACGATTTAAAAAATTCATTCATGTGGTGCAAAAGGCATTTTGCTTAATGATAATAAGCCACTCAAAGTTCATGGTCAAAGATTGAAATCATACATGGCATCCACCACAAGGGTTATTTGACACCCAAAATAGTTCCTATGCATACATCTGCAAAGATGTTAAACTAGGGTTATCTTTTATTTATGCACTTGCATGCATATTTGCATTTTAGTATAGGAGCATGTTTACTTTTGTTGTTATTTTGCAATATTTTGTTGATGTTATATGAGAAGGACAAGTTGACCATTTTCATGATGATATATATATGCATTTGTTCCACTAACCTTTTCCTTCCTAAAAAATTGGAGTCATCCAATCAAAACGAGCAATCACAAGCAAAACGACAAATAGAGAAGCATTCTAAACTTTATCTCTTTTGCTTTTATGCTTAAAGTTGAAATTGTAATTGTCCCTATTTTTTATGTTGATCCGGATTTACTTTGTCAAACATTGGGGACAATGTTCAAAATATGTGTGGGGGAGGGGTTTATTGAATGTTTGGGTTTAATTGCTTGAAAATGTCTTTGTTTGTGTGATTTTGCTTGAAAAGTTGTCAATTTTTTTTGAATTTTTGCTTGAAATTCAACTCGATTTTAGTCTTTGCCATTCAAAAGCTTAAATGTTCAAGCGGTTTGAGACCTAAGATCCCTTATATACCCATTCATGTATAACTTTGGTTTCTATGTACCTTACCTTCAGGAAAAGACAACATCTAGTAATAGAACCGAAAAGGATTAGTTGGATTTGCATACACCCGTGTGAGATTTTGAGACATTAAACATTTTATGTTCTTAATTTGTGTATTGATCGTTTATAGTAGGACCCTGCTAGAATTTGTTATGAAGTGCATTTCAAAGACCACACCTTTTCAAATTGAGATACCGAAATAATGAAAGACATTGTTTGTTACCATTTGCTTTATATTTGTTCTTCATTGACCTTTTTCTTATTTTTAACCCTTTTAACCATCCTCATTTTGTTCTAAACCTCAATAGTTGAACCCTAAGTTGAGAGACTTATATTGGTGATACATTGCCAACTTGGTTATTTTTGTGTTTTTATGTCAATGCTATGATTTAATTTGGAATTAGACATGTCTTACAAATGTTGTGTTGTGCTTAAATGGTAAAGAGACATGGTTGCTCGATTTTTATGTTTGCATTAAAATGTAACGTTGCTTTCTTCTATTCATATTTATAAAAAGAAAAAAAAAAGCGAATAAAATGAAGAAAGGAGGAAAAGCACTGAAAAAGGGTGGTAAATAGAGGCAACCTTGTTTTATTTAGCAAAGAGATGTAGTTTTTTTAGTGTGCATTGATTTGTTATGTTTATGTAATGGCATGTATTACTTAGTTTCATCATTATTCTCTCAACTAATGAAACCATTCGTTAGCCCCATTACAAGCCAATAAAAGTCTTTTTTTATCGGTATTTTGGTATGAATTATTATGGTGGTTATGATTTGACTTTGTACCAAATTTTGGTAAGCCTTGCTATGGGTGACTTTGACCGTAAACACCACACCTAAACACTTTGAGAGATAGAGTGTAACTTGTGAGAGTGTGAATTTGACTATCCTTTTAGGGGGCATTACTAGTATGGAGACAATCTTTTTAAGGTTGTCGACAACCTGGCGTTAGTTGTGTCTTTGTTTGAATCTTCGGTGCATAATGATTGAGGTAGTACATGATGTAGGGGTAAATAGCGTGATTAGGAATCGAGGTCCTTGATTTATTTTGAGTTGTTGAATGCTTGAGGATAAGCATTGAGTAAGTGTGGGGGGTTTTGATATATCCTAGAATTAAGCTTTTATTCAAGCATAAATTTATACATTTTTTGCCTATGATTGAGTGTTTAATGACATATTTTTACACAATTTGTGTTTTGTTTAGGTTGGAAATGATTTGGATGAATTTCGAACGAAATGATGAAAAAGGAACATAAGGGGAAAACAAGAGGGAAGAAATGGAGCTAACCATGGCCATGATGGCATGACCATGGTCTGGCCATGGGCAGCACCACAACCGTGGTGTAGACCGTAGCCAGGAGCAAAATTGGCGATTTCAGACAAAAACTTGCACGGGCATGGTTTTGGGCATGGCACCACCACGTGCAGCACCACTCCTGTGGAGTATACCGTGGCCGACTTGCGACTTTGAAATTCAAATGTCGGCTAGAGATAAGATGAGAACAAAGGTGGACTACAAGTGGACAACTTTCATTCATCAACTTGGCAACTTGTCTAGGGTTTTGTGAGACTTCAAAATTCTTATAAATACCTCTATATGTGCATCAAGAAAAGGGATCCAACCATTAGAAACATTTTCTCTCTTTGTTCTTCATTTTGCAAAAACATATTTGTAAGGTTGGAAAAGGAGGAGACAAAAACTCAAAGTGTAGAAATTTCTCTTAAGGGACATCAAAAGAGGCTTCTTCTAAACTCGTTTTCTCTTCTCTCCTTACATCTCATATTTGTTATCATGGTTGACGTTGTTATTATTTGTCTTATTTTGTTCAAACCATGATAGCTTAAATATTTTGTTAGAATTTCAAGATGTAAACCTTGATGAATATTTACTATATTTATGAATGGATGATGAGATTTTATTGCCATATTTGAAGTTGATATTTATTGCGCTTTGAATGACATATTTGTTGTTGTAATTCTTGTATTCGATTTATTGACATGTTTGAATTGAATATCATTATGCTTGATCACCATAGTGGTGTTTGTAACAAATTTAGTTGAAGGACCAAAAGGAGAAGGCTAAATGAGGTTGACATGCATTAAACTTGTTAGGTTATGAAATGAAAATATTCATCCCCACAAGGTGTTCTATGAAATTCCTAAGAGAACTTAATGAGTCTAGTTTAGCTAGATGAGGCCGACATAACCCTTCTAATAAATGTAGACATAGCTTGAATGAACACGAGAGACGTTTTAAGCATTATTAGTGAGAGAACACTCAATCCAATAAACCATTCATAAATGTAGTAAATAGGATTCTTTGTGAATTATTGAACATTATAACAATTATCTTATTGCTTGTTCATTTTAATTTCATTTTCATTATCCCAAAATACAAAAAAATATTAATTGTTTGTATTTTTAGTTTCTTGTTTCAATCAATCACAATTAGCACTTGTCCCTATGGAATCGACACCCTAGGCATACTCTTAAGGTTTTATTACTACATTAATCCTAGTGCGCTTGTGAGGGAACGATCAATATGATTATTTGATGATCATCATAGGAGTTTATCCTATTGCGGATGTTTCTTTTCATATGACTTTCTCACTGTTTACGATGAACTCACGATTGTAAAATGTAAGACGACCTTTTGATGATGAACACGCTCCCAAATTTGCGCTCAAGACTAGCCTCGTCTCGCTCTTTGCCTCACATACAAAAAGACTAAAGTAAACACTCGTGTGAGTGTAACACTTCTCTATCCAACATGCTCTTCTTAACTCACAAATGTGAACTTACAACATTCTCATAGGTGTATTGCGAACAATGAATTTGCAAAAAAAAATATGATTTTATTAATAGACTAAAATATCATATCAAAGGAATACAAAATAGAGTATTGTCTCATATCTTATGCAGACCTACTGAGATAACATGTTTGATGAAGTCATCTCTAGCCAAGGGTTTAGTAAATGGATCCGCAATCATTTCTTGTGTAGGGATGTATTCTAAATTTAACTCTTCTCGTGTTACTAGATCTCTAATAAAGTGATACTTGATGTCGATGTGCTTAGTCCTTCCATGGAACTTGGGATCCTTTGAGTAAGCAATCAAGGATTTACTATAACTATAAATAGTCACAAGGTTTGGAGTGGTTAAGCCTAAATGGTTTAGAAACCTCATTAACCAAATAGCCTTTTGCACTGCGATATACGTAACTATAAACTCAACTTCAATGGTAGACAATACTACACTCGTTTGTTTCTTACTTCTCCACGATACATCTCCATTGTTAAGAAAGAATGTATGTCTAGATTTGGATTTTTTGCTCATCCACATCTCTACCCAAGTCTGCATTGTGCCCTTCAAGTACTCGTTTTATTGCTTTGTAGTGCAACTCTCCAGGGTTTGACTGGATTTTTTTTAACAAGCCAACAACAAAACAAATGTATGGTCTAGTACACATCATTGTGTACATTAGGCAACTAATGGCATTGGCATATGAAACCCTCTTCATTCATTCCTTCTCTTCCATCATTTCTGGACATTTCCTCTGGCTAAGTTTGTGGTTCTTAGCTATTAGGATTTCTATGGTATTGCAGTATTGCACGTGAAATAATTCCAAGAGTTTCTCGATGTATCCTTTTGTGAAAGAGAGAAGAATTACTTAGATTGATCTCTTGAGATTTTAACCTTAAGAATGTATTATGGATTACCCATGTCCTTCATCTCAAAGTACTTGACTAATAACCAATCTTTGACATCTTTGATATAGGTTTGATTCTAATAACAAGGATGTCATCCACATACACACTTCGGATGACAAACTTGTCTCTCGAGCATTTAAGGTATAGGTAATGGTCTTCATCAATCATTTTGAAATCATATGAGATAATTGCTTTATGGAAGCGAATATACCATTGCCTAGAAGACTTCTTGACACCATAAATTGATCTCTTCAACTTGCAGACTTTATGCTCGCTAATAGGGACTACGAAACGCTCAGGTTGTACCATATAGATACCCTCGTTCAATTCTTTGTTAAGGAATGCAGCCTTTATATCCATCTGATGCAACTCGAGATCCATAGAAACAACTAACACTGGAATCAACCTAATCGAGACAAATCTCACAACAAATGAGAAGCTCTTATCGCAATCAATTCATTTTTGTTGCGTAAACCCCTTAACGACTAAGCGACTTTTTTGCTTAATAGGCTTACCATCAGCAAAAAGCTTAATCGTGTATATCCACTTATTCGTAATGGCCTTTCAACCTACGGGGAGTTCAACCAATTACCACACTTGGTTCAAACTCATAAATGTCATTTCTTCTTCCATTGACTTAATCCATTCATCCTTAGTTGGGATATGAGAAACTCTTATATGTTTGGAAGTGCTTCCTCATCTTGTGAGATCATTAAGAAATCTTCACTCGGCTCTTCTATTGAAAAACGTCGTCGTGGAACTTTAACTATTGCCGAATTACGTGGTGGCACCATCTCTTGATACAGAAATTGCATGTATTCTCAAGATTTGGTATACTCCCATTGGAAAAAAAGATTCTCATTTTGGTTTGAAACAAGATTTTCACTCACACTCAAATTAGGATTCATACTCTCACTTGAGTCCCAATTAGGAACATCTGCACTGGTTTGAGGTGGAAGGTTTAAGCTTTCATCCTCAGCCACAAAATCTCTCTCATTCAGATGAAATGATATGAATGTTTAAGTTTCTATGTTTCATATAAAGTGAAGTTCTTATTCACTTCTCGCAATTTTGGAAATTTCATTTCAAGGAATGTAAAATCTCAAGACTCGTACCCGGTTAACCTTTGGAGGTTTCAGGATATATTTTAAGGATGTCTGTGTTTCAAAAAAAAGAAAGGGGAGGCGTGGGAAAGAGAAATTTACACACATGCCACTGTTGATATTAAGATTATCGACGATGCCATTTTTTATATTAAAATTAGAGGCAATTACATTAGCGTCCCTGTATTTTGTCATAATCCGCGATTGTGTCATTGTGTTTTGAAAATGCTATTATTGCATCTCTTAAATACAGTAGGTCAGAACTCAGCTAAAACTAACAGGACAACGTTTATTAAGGCACTCCCTTTCGTCCTGTTAGTTTGGCTAAGTTTTGACTGAATTCTAGCTAAGTTCTAGCTGACTGTATTTTAGAGCGGGGATACAATATCAGGTTTTTAAAATTTAGGGACGCAATCACAAATTATGGTAAAAAAACAGGATGCCAATGTAAGTTCCCCTTAAAATAACTTTTTTGCCAATTCCGAAATTCCAAAATTTAGAGACATTAACGTGTAATTTTCTCTTATTAGGAGTCAGTGACGAAGTTGCTAATTAGATAAAACCTCAAGATTACAATTTCACTTTTTCATTTCATTCTGGTTGAAGAGCTACCAAAATAATCGAAGTTTTGCAGATAAGCACACCCTGAGAGAGAGAGAAGAAGATGGCATATGTGGTGAAGGGAGTGTGGAGAGCAATCAGAGAGAAAGGACTCGTTCCTTTCTTCGTGAGGTTAAGGAAGAAGGCTACGTGTCAGTCTCTCTCTCTCTCTCTCTTTTTAAATCTTTTCTTTTCAATCAAACCTTAAAACCCAAATGATATGTAATTTGTCTTTCAATTTTCTTTCTTACTTTTGTTTTAATGGGTATGTCAAAGATCGTCATTTTTTTGACAGAAAAAAAGATCGTCATTTTATTCTTATTGAATCTCTGCTTGTCTAAAATCTGTTTTTTAAACGATGAGTTTCTAGGTTATCAAATTGTAAATAGACAATGGCAATGATAAATTTCTAGTTAAAGAAACTGGACATTGTTAATGAACTTTCTGTAAGTTTACATCTTGCATTCAGGAATTGAGTAAAATGAGGTAGAAATTTGGTTTTCTCTATTCTTAGCTTGAAATCCTGTACTAATCTGATGTAAATGCTTTTTTTTTTTCTTTTCATATAACTCCTTTGAATTGAATGCTAATTGAAAACTTGAGTTGGGTTGCTTGGATTTTGAGATTTCAAGTGTAGTAGTACTGAGAAAAAGGAAAAACATTGTAGAAATCAATTGGTTCTTCAACCTGAATGACTACTGGGAGAATAAAGAGATCTGTTGAGGCAGGGAATTGTGTATTTGGAAGTTACATATCTATACAACATTGAATCAAGGGACTGGCATCTGAAAGATCACCTAAATGGGAACATATTTTGTCCAAATCATCTTTTGTCACGAGAAGGGAAATAGGAGAGGAATTTTTGAACCATTGATATGAAAATTAAGCAGGCTTTCATTGCTGGTAAAACTAAATTCTTATAATTGATCAGCCATTTTCTATGTTCACTTCTTCTCTGTATTGTGTCCATTTGTTCATAACCTCTAGTTTTTAAGCTTCATCAATTTATCTAATTTTAACCTATGATTTTGGGATTTCCTGCTTCTGATTTTGCTTTTTCCTTTTGTTTTGTTTGTTCAGGAGGTGCCTTCTGGATGGAAATCTTTTGTAAGTTGGGACCTCTTTATGGAATCTTAAAGTATTATGGTTTCGTAATTAAATATTGGATAATGATTCATTCCATAGTTAAATTTTATTTAAAAAAAATAGTTGTTCAATTTCAAGAATTCATGTTCTCTTGCTTGCTCTTTAGATAAATTACAGAAGTTATTGTCTGTTGCGGAAGGATTATAAGTTCATATCAATCATACCTTGTAGTTATCCATATTTTTTGAGCAGTAGTGAACTCTGCATGATATGACAAAATCAGGGTACATGAATTTGTGACCTACCGTGCCTGATGATATTATGACAATTTTTATGCTTTATAACATTTCAGAAAATAAATTTTTGGTTCTTAACGTGTGTATATAAAATTGGTCAGTACTTACTGAAAAAATAAATAAAAAAGTTGGTTGGTGTGATACAGTCCCTAAAATTATGCAATGTTTAATCTGATATATGTAGAATCTTCATATCATATTTGGAATAGTCTGAATACCTTAGTGCTTGATATCCATCCAATACTTAAGGGAGCATCCAAATTTTGGAACAAACTTCATATTTCTTTTGGAGCCTATCTAACTCTTTTCTTCTCTTGCATAATTTAATTTTGGGTTTCCAAAGATTAAAAAGGAATGCTATGGACAACTACTGCGTTTAGATTCTGCTTTGGATCATATTTTTCAACTAGATTTGCGATATCATCTTTTCACTTGCCTGCTCTATTTTGCCCTAGATCAAGCATGAGACCAATCAGATTTTGTGTGCTTGATGCCAAAGCTGTCAAAGTGAAACAGTTTTTGGTGTTGCAGAATGCAATCCTATTTTATTTCATTGATGATTTTATATACTTTGTTTTGGAATTTTGATGTGCAAATTGATAATTAATTTCCCTTTGACCCTCATTTTTCCTTACATTCAATACATGAGTTTTGGTCTTGCCTTATGTCTACCACTGTATCCTGCCAAATATTTCTTAGTTCTGTTATTACTATTCTTATTGTTCATAAGCCTTTCTTTACCATTACTTTTTTTTTCTTTTTTTCTTGAAATTTACTTTTGTGTTTCATTGATTTAGGCAAACCAAAATCCACAACATAGGGGCCAGGGTTGTGGGGATTGACAAATTTGGCAATAAATATTATGAGAGACTTGAAGACACCCAATTTGGTCTGTGTTTCTCTTCCTCTTCCTTAAATTTACTTTATAATATCACTTGATTACTAAATTGTGGAAAGTGTAGTCATTTTTTCAAGTTTATGGCCTATTGGATATTCGCCCCATCACTTGAGGATTGTGTTTGTCTTGTAAACGTGGTTCATGACTGACTGATTTTATTTTATTTTTTTCTTTTGATTTGTTCCTATTGATGGTGATGTAGTCTTTATGCATTATATGATCAAAAGATGTCTCTTTTTCCTGCAGAGATTTGATTCTCTGATCTGACAAACGTATGACCTAGTTTGACTATTTTCTTTCTAGGAGTTAACAATCTATTTTTTATGTTCTATCAAGCTTTTTACTTCTCTACCCCAATGCCAGAGGTCAACTAAAACCTACTTGAAGTAGAAGCATGTCTCTTTTGCACAGTAAGTGATTCTCACATCCTTTGCTTTCCACACTTATCAAAGTACTAAGTTAGCTGTCCATCCTCAAGTCCTCTCCTTGTTTTTACCAATGATTCACTCAGCAATATGACCCTTTCATACCTACTGGACAAGCTGATCTCATATGCATCATGGAACTGAAAATCAGCTGCTTAAATTAAGAAGCAAAAATGTGTTGATTTATAGAGTGATACACCAATTCCTCTTTCTTATTCCACGCATTCCCAGACAATTCCCTTCCTTATAAACACATCATATGGAGTTGGCAGTTCCTTGTCTATACTCTTGCAAGAGCAAGTTTCGTTTTATTGCCTTCAGTGTCCAGTTAGACTTGTTGGGAAGGAATAATCCTGTTAAGAAAAGTCACCAAATTATCCATACCATTGTATTCAAGAATAAAAAGCTTAAAAAGCTTCATTCTTTTTTTGCTTTTTCTGGTTGAAGTATGAAGATTAGATTCCCGGACTACGAGAATGAACTGTTGAATTCTAGCAATATTCAAAGACGAGAGGTTACAAAACACCAGACAAATGCCAAATGATCTTCTGCTGAGGCATCCTTGGTAGACCATATGAAGGGAGGAGAGAACATTCCAAAATGATGTCCCCTGACACCCACATCAAGTTTCTTCTGAACTGACTATTCTTTCTTGTTTTACTTTTATAAATTTAGCAAATGCATTTTATCCATTGTTGGCGGAATTTGCAAATGTAAGGTCATGAATGACCAACCATACTTCAATGTTCTGTTACTTTTATTTTTGCAAAGAAGGTACCGTGAAATGAGTGGTCAGAAACTATGATGGCAAAGAAATGATTGTAGCTGCGAACTTTTTCAATTCATCTAAGTATGATTTACTTAGTTGTTTAAAATTAACTCTAAGAGCATGCTGTGCATGCATTTACTGACAGAGTATATTTGCATCCCAGGTGCAGTTATCTTTGAGTCAATATTCTTCAGATGTGAAGCTTGATATTGTTAGTGCCCTTGATGAATTTAGTGATCATATCTGCAATCGCAGAAGAATGTTATTAGTTTGATATGTTATTTTGTATGTTTCTTGTTTTTTACTAGAGTTGTAAAATGTCTACTGAGTTCATTAACAAGCTTGATTTAAATACATGAATTTGTAGCCAAAAAATAGCAAAGAATGTGTCAATATCCTATAATATAGCAATATCTAAAAGAGTCCCATAAAATAGCAATCCAGAACCCTTTTTTTTATAAAAAGAAACTGACAATGGAAGACTGCATCCTCTTTCGTTAGCGCGTTTATCTATTTCTTAGGCATAATTCTAATAATGCATGATGTGTTTTGGTAGCTCATAGCCTGATTTTGGCATTTTGTAGGAAGGCATCGATGGGTGGAATATGCAGAGAAAAATCGGTACAATGCTTCTTAGGTGCCACCAGAATGGCATGGTTGGCTTCATTTCATAACTGATCACACAGGTGATGAGGTAAGTCATCATTTGTTTCTACTTCAATGAAATATGTGGACGGAATAGTGTATTGTAAAGAAACATAATAATTGCTCTGTTGCAGCTTCTGATGCTGAAACCCAAGAAATATGGAGCTGAACACAAGGAGAATCTGTCTGGAGAGGGTGAAGAGTATATTTATCATTCCAAAGGACATGCTCTCAATCCTGGGCAGAAAAATTGGACCAGGTACCAACCATGGCAACCCACCAAAACAGAGTAACAATCCCTTCACTCGTGAACTTCCAGCAAACTTGGTGATTGTGGGTGTTAAGATCTCGAATTGAAGAGAAAGATTATCGATCTTATGTCGATGAATAATGGATGATTTTGATTCAGGCCGTTTGTTTAGCATAAGGAATAGTAAGATTGGTGATACTTGGTTTGACAACAGTGGGTTATATTAATATATCAGCTGAGTTCATTGAATGGTTGCTTCCTGTTGAGGCTGTTTTTGTTGACCTCAGTAAGTACTGATGGTTTTCTTCTGGTAATAACTGTTGTAATCAGATTGGGAAATAAAAAAATTTAATCTTTGTTTTTGTAATGGAAACAACATTTTCGTTTCATTCAACTAGTTATTCTCTATCAAAAGGCCGAATTTGTAAGCCTCCTCTAGACAGTAGACATGGATTTTGTCATTTGCCTTGTGGAGAACCAAAACATCTAATCGACCCAAGTACTAAGAACTAGTTGTGGGATGAAAGATGGATCAAAAATTTTATATCGTCTCTTTTTTTTTGTTAAAAAAAAGAGGTGTTGAGAAAATTAGCATGAGTGTTGAAGAAGGGGATTTCCAGATTGGTTTGTACATTGCCGAAATGAGCCAAGTTTGTCTTGGTTTTCTTGACCAAAAAAAAATACTAAGAGATTGCTTGGTTTAACTTGTTAATTCTTGAGTCATTTTTCAGTGAGTGACTTCTTGGAAGTAAATTATAATTATGTTTGGTTTCAATTTTAAATTTTTGGGAAGTATAACTTATAGTTTTGGTTAAAATTTGTACTTTTCAGGAAGTTAGTTGAAAAAAAATAAATAATACATGTAATACCCCGTCCGTTCCGGTTAGGTCTTCTGTTGAACCTCGTTCAATTTCGAATGAACTTTGTTCAACTCCAATTTGGTTATTGATGTTGAGATGATGTTTGATGATTAAGAATGTCTAATCATGATGATTTGCAAGTTTGAAGTGATAGATTTGATTGGGGAGTGTTGGAGTTTGTGTTTCTAAGTTAGAGAAATATTAGAAGTGAGAACTTTTACATGAAATGCGTCCAGGGGATCATCCATGTGCGTGGAAGAGCAGCTATGCACGTAGATCGTCAAGAAGAATCAGACTGGACCTGAAAACCATCATCTACGCAGTTAGTATGCACACTGTGCACGTAGGACTGCTTTTACTCGCGTAGTAGAGGTTGTTACACTCGTAAAAGGGTTTTTTTCCAGGCATTATTGAGTGAAACGTTGTGTTCCGATCCATTGGTTTATAAATACCCTTTCTCGACTCTTCTTCATGATTCTCACTCCGAAACTCACTCAAACTCTCTCAAATTCATTCCTCTTCACGTCTCTTGGTTTCCCATTGATTCCTTTTGCTTGCTTGAGGTAAGAACTCATTATTAATCTCTTCTTTTCTTCATTTTCGTTCATGTTTTGCTCATGTAGGGGTTGTAGTTGAATTTGATGTTGAGGTCAGATTTGTTGCTTTCTGTTGAAATGGGAGTTGGATGTTGTTTGATTATAGTTGTTGGAGGTCCGAAATGCAAGGATCTAACTTCAGTTTTGGAGATTTTTGAGTTTGGACGGATTGGGTATGTTTTTGAGCTAAGGTTTTGGGTTTTGATAATTTCCTTGCTAAATCTAAAGTTGTTTTTGATGTATCTAGGTGAGAGGGACCTAGATTAACATAAGTCTTTGTGGGTTTGAAGATTTGAAGTTGTTTGTTCTAGGGTTCATAGAAATCCGAATTTCTATTTGAAATTTCTTAGAGATTTTGAGTTTGATTCTTAAAAAGAATAATGGAATCATGTTTAGTAGGTTGAGATTGACTAATGTGGGTGTTTAGATTCGATTTCTATCGGTTTAATCGAAAAATGAATTGTTTGGGTAATTTGTCATTTGAGAATCAATTGTGATATTTTGCATTTTAGAACCAAAATGGAATTTTGAATATATCTGAAGATTAAGTTGAATATTTTGAGGTATTTGAGGAATTAATAATGATTTTGGGAGTATTTGGATTAATTTGTTAAGTTGGGATATTTTGGGGACTAGTTTGTAAATTTTCAAAGTTCAAGGACTAAAGTATAATTTTACACCGATGTGTAATATTTGATTTTCTATGTTAGGCTTTGGTTTGAAAAGGGTTTTGGTTTTGTCCGAGCGTTTGGGTTTGTATTTGCATTATCATACATTTCGATACCGCCACAATACCATATTTGATTTTGTTTTCGTTAAGTCTATTCCAGTTTTGCTTGGCCTCCAAGGAGACTAGTCATTCACCGGTGGACCGTGATTTGGATTATTTGTTCGACTTCTAGGTGAGTGGATAACAGCTTCGGACACATAGCATGTGTCTCGAAACCCTATTTGTTTTTGTTTTGTTGGTTTTATTTATGAATTTTGATTAATTAAGGATTAGCTTAATTAATAAACTGATTATGTGATTTTTAATAACCAGTATTTTACTTTTGAAATCTGATATATATATATATATCCTTTGATTTTGATATTCTTTGTTTTGTTTCGAAAGAAAAATTATTTTGCTCTGAATTTGGTTTTGCGTTTGAAATCTATTATATATATACACTTATATAAATATTTTTGGAAATATTTGTACTCTTTGGAATTTGACGTTGCTCTGCACGTCTATTGCTTTGAGATATGTGATGTATCCTAAATCTACACATTAAATCATGCAAGAATTTGATTATTCTCATCCTATAAATCATGTTTTTGTGGTGAAATTTATATAATATTTGTGATGTTTGTAGGATGAGATAAATTGAAGCAAATGAGTTGGGAATGATGAAGAAATTATTCAAAATGGAAAGGCCCCAAGTAAACTCAAGAAAACATAAAGAAAATGAAGATTCAAGGTGGGAAGGGGTGTCACAACCGTGACAAGCAAAGCTGAAAACTCACATTTTGGGCAGAAATTGTCAAGGCTGTGACCATGTCACGGTCACTATCACTGCCGTGACACTCTGAAAGTGGCCAAGAAAGAGCTGCGCGTGAAATGCTGTCAGTTTGGGGACCAAGGCACATGCAAGGGGCATCTTTTGAAGAATATTCCTAGGGTTTGTGAGGGGACCAGGAGGGGTATAAATACAATACTTCCACACCATTTAGAGTATCTTTTAGATCAAGAAACATTCCCCACCAAAGAGAGAAGAGAGAAGAAGGGCCAATAGGAAGAAAAAGGGGTTCATTGAAGAGACCTATAGTCTTGGAAAGGAATTCCCCTATTTTTTTGCTTTCAATTTCTTGAGTTTATTTTGGTGATGTTGTTTTTCTTTAAGGTCAGTGTTTATTTTTATTTTCTTTGAACAATGTTAGTGTAGGTCTTGTGTTTAGATTTTGAGTTGTAAACTTTAATGGATATTTTTTATATTTATGAATGGGTATTTATTTTTAATGCTTTATTTTCTATATCTAAAGTTTTTCTTGAATGTACCTTATATTCCATATTTAAAGTTTCCCTTGGATTTGATTTTATGACTTGTTATGAATGAAATGATGTTGTGCTTGATCACCACAATGATGTTTGTGACAAACCTAAGTGAAGAATCGAGAGATGAAGCTTGGTTTAGGTTTACAAGCATAAAACTTGTTGTGTGCTATAGTAGGGATACTTAGCACCTAAAAGGTGTTCAAAATTCTTCAAGGGACTTAATGGGCCTAGTTTGGCTAGGTGTGGCCAAAAGGACCCACCTAGGAAGCGTAGGTACGGCTCGAGTACCTCGAGAGAGGCCTTGGGTGAGTCTTGTGGAAAGAATATTCAATTCCAAAAATCCATTTCTTTAATATAGTAAAAAGGAAGTTTTTGATTGCATCTCAATAATCCAAATGCTTTTTATTTACTTTGTTATTTCTGGTGTAATATGGACTCAGACCCATTTAGCCCAACTCAATAAACAAATTAAGAAGCCCATGAGTAAGGCCATATTTTAAGAACATGTGCAGAAATTACATTGGTGTCATCACTCTTTCTCTATAAATAAGAGTCTTCATCACATTTAAAAGGGGACATTCTCTACACCCATAATTTACACCTGAAATTCTGTCAAACTAAACACTAATTTGAGCGTCTGAGAGTCCCTCGAGGATCAACCGACCTTACTTTGATTTTATTCTTGCAGGATTGAAGGTTAATCAAGGTGTTTGTGATCTATAATTCATCCATTCATCCATTCGTTTCCTGTTGTAGATCTGAGACAACAACAATTGGCGCCGTCTGTGGAAAATCGAGCGAAAAGATGTGTTTTCAATCGTTCATAGCCTTTTGTCTTTGATTTCTTCCAACGTTCTTTCCCATTCAACCAATTCAGAGTTTGATCTTTTCCATCCTAAGGAATTCTTGGCAAGTTTATTTTTTAGAAGCTCTCGGAGAAATTCTTAGGAATTTTCTCCGTGGCAGCTTCGGAATTTTCTCTAAAGCCTTCCCCGAAGCCATTCCTTGGAGTCATCAGTCTTGGATTCCTTTGCAGAGTCATTCCTTGGAGTCGTATTATTCAGAGAACTCCTCAGAACCCACCTCAGAGAACTCGTCAGGACTCACCTCGAAGGATTTCTCAGGCACTGCCTTGGAGAACTCCTCAGAACCTACCTCGGATAATTCCTCAGAACCTACCTCGAAGCACTCCTTGGAACTTACCTCGGAGAATTCCTCTGAACCTACCTCGTAGCACTTCTCAAAACTAACCTCGAAGCACTCCTCAAAACCTACCTCGGAGCATTCCTCTGAACCTTTTACGGAGGTATTTCAATTCCTTGATGCACAATATGGTGGTGAAGACAAGATCTCAAGTTGCCGGTCATAATGAAAATGATGATGCTCAAGACATCAACAGTCCTTTGAATCCCTAAGGACCTCGAAGAATGCTCATTAGAGCAGGTTCTTCAGGAACCAACAACCCGATGGTTCCACTCAATGACTACGAGGCATTGAGAAAGGAAAATGTGGAAAATAGGAGAATGCTAATGGAGATCATGGATATACTCAAGGAAAAAACTCCCAAGGAAAAAGTCCTTTCACCTGCACATGCACTTACTAAAAGCAGAGGTGTTGCCAAAAAACAAAAGTCCATAGAGGAGGAACAACCTTTAAGCCTCCACTAACAAGGCCTTGAGCACTGAGCACCCTACTTCCATCCCCAATATTATGAACAAAGGCATGAAGTCCACCTAAGAAAATAAGGAATGATTTATCCACAAAGGGAGAGCGAACAATACCACGAAGTGGTGGAGAGCACTTGCAAGGCGGTTCCTAGAGCTCCTACTAGGACGGCGGGGTTGGACAACCAGTCCATAGAAAGTACAAAGGATATGATCGATATACAAAAGGTAGTCGAAGGAATCCTAGTACAAAAGAAGTTAGTACTGTTGACTATCACTTTTGAAGATTTTAGCAAAACATGTGAAAAAGTTAAGCAATGCACGTTGTAGCCAATGGTAAGCACATTGCAGCATGATCAACGCATGTTCCACATGATACAAGTCATGTTGATCATATTTGAGTTTTCCGGTTGAGGTACAACTTGCACAACATAAGATACAAGTCGTGTTGTCAAGTTGAACTAAGGAGGCAGTAGGCATCTAAAAACTACAAGTCGCATTGCATGAAGCGTAAGTCACATTATGTGAATGAGGTCCTCTCGGCATGAGTTTCACTTATCTACAAGTCACGTTGAAGAATGTACAAGTTACGTTATGTGGATGAGGTGCTCTCGGCATGAAATGCACTTGTGTACAAGTCATTTTGCAGACTATACAAGTCATGTTGATGAGAATGAGCATCAGAATTGAAGTCGACTTGAGAGCAATGGAAATCAATGTTACAATATGCATCAAGTCACGTTGTGAGTAAAGGAGCCACCTTTGAAATATTTTCTCAACGCATGTTGCACACGAATACAAGTCACGTTATATAAGGTGATGGCAGCTTCTAACAAGTCGATGCCTCGGGATTTAAATATGAATATTCTCTGACACCTGACGCAATCACATGGAAGAATCAAAGGACAGGTCTTCAGAGATCAACAATGCACGTTGTATAATCAAGTGCCATATGCAATGCACATTAAGGCATGATCAATGCACGTTGCAAATGGACATAAGTCACGTTGTACGAAGAAAATTTCTAAGAGAGCATTCTGGATAGAGACACAAATCACATTGCATACACACAAGGTACATTACATTGTGCAACATTTGAGGCCGAAGCATCTGAGTTGGATGCAAGACACATTGAAAGTAAGCAAGTCACGTTGTACATCAAAGGACATCTACAACGCACGTTGCATCGGCTGATGTCATCAAAATTCGAATATCTTTCTCAGTTCTTAACGGCTCTTTCAAGTCTCACAACGACTACATTTTGGAACCTACCTATAAATAGAGGTACACACTTCAGAGACAAAGAAGATAACGCATTAAGAGTGTGCCCAAGTTTTGCAAATTTCATTCTTGACTTTCTCTCTCTAAGTGTTTTCAAGTTCTTACACCACAGCTAGCTTTTGTATTGCTATTTGCTTTGAGAGTTGGTGTGAGAAGGTCATACATGTTCTGTTAATGTTTATGTAAACAAGCTTTGGTTGTAAAGCTTATGAGTGGAATAGGTTTGCTTGTTTGGTTCCTTAGAAAAACAAGTGGGCATTGGTTCTTGTTGAAGCCAATGAAAAATGAGGGATTGTAAAGGTTGTCTTGTGAGTCTGAAAAACAAGAATTTGTAAAGGTTTGCCTCCACCCACAAGTGAGGAAGTGATAGCGAATTGAAATTCTTTAGTTGAGGCTAAAGGAGTGGACGTAGGTCAAGGAGGATTGAACCATTATAAATTGTGAACTTGTTTTCTCTCTCCCTTACTCATTTTCATTTCATTTTATGTGGTTGTGTTGGATTTAACTATTAAAGTTTGTTTTTCAAAATATTGCCAAAAGTTTTCAAAAGCTTTTATACTTAGCAAGATATCCAATTCACCCCTCCTCTTGGATAACCATATTGGGATTTCAATTGGTATCAGAGCTAAGGCTCAATATTTTAAGGTCTAACAACCTTGAGTTAAAGATCCAAAATGGCATCCATGAGAGATATTTCCAAATATAAAGGTTTGGCTACTAACCGAGCTCCTTTCTTTGATGGCAGTGATTATGTCTATTTGAAGACAAGGATGATGGTCTTCTTGAAGTGCGAAGCTGAAGAAGTTTGGGATGAAGTAGAGATGGGTCCCTATATTCCTATGAAGACAGTAAATGGAGAAGAAATTATGAAACCAAAAGCTGAATAGACAGACCGAGACAAAGAGATAGTGAGATACAATACAAGATCATGCACATTTTGTTTTGTGCATTGAGAAAAACAAAATTTAATAAGGTCCAACAATGTTTTACTGCTCATGAGATTTGGAGAACCTTGGAGATCACATATGAAGGAACTTCTCAAGTGAAGGAGAACAAGGTCTCACTTCTTGTGCATAAGTGTGAGCTCTTCAAGATGAAAATGGGAGAATGAATCCAAGAGATGTTCAATCACTTCAATGACATTCTTAATGGACTAAAAGCTCTATGCAAGACACACTCAAATTCAGAACTTGTGAGAAAAATCTTGAGGGCATTGCTTAAATCTTGGGCATCAAAGAAAGATGTTATTCTTGAAGCAAAAGACCTCAACAAGCTACCTTTGGAAGAACTACTTAGATCTCTTCTCACTCATGAGATGGGATTGTATGAAGATGAAGAGGAAAGTGAAAGTGAAGATGAAGAAATTGAAAGGAAAGATGAAGAAATTGCAATGTAAGCAAGAAGATTCCAGAGGTTCATGAAAAGGAACAAGCCGTGGAAGAAGAACAATAATCAAAATAGTAAATATGATCCAAAGAAGGAATTCAAGAAGGAATCTAAGAAGGAAGCTTAATCATTTGCTACAATTACAACAAACCGAGCCATGTCAAGCAAGAGTGTCCCCTTCCCAAAAAGTTCTCAAAATATTCAAAGAAGAAGAAGGGAAAGG
>CAODLS011545259.1:0-12263 GCA_948243855.1 Flueggea neowawraea
TTTCGTTAGTACCGTTAAGTTGGATAGTTTCGGAAGCAACACCGCCCCAAACCATAGCTCCAAGCCTCCCATTCCCAATCGGCACTGCGTCAGTCCAATGCGTGGCGGGGCCATTAAACGTAACCTTCAACGGCTGAGAACCCTCTGATCCGTCGTCGTTTTCATCATCCGTCGGACTCCACAAGTCCTTCTCGTACGGCCTCCTCACCACCACCCACTCCTGATCCTCCATTTCCACTCTACTCCGCAGCAACCAAACAGCACAATCCCGTCACCGACATATCCTCACCCGAAGCTCAAACTCTGGCTTTTAGCCCGTGAGTGGAACTGGAAGAAGGAGTTGAAACGGAAAAGCGTGACGGGAAAGAGAGAGAAGAAGAGACAAGAAGGAAGCAAAAGGAGGGTGACTATGAATGCAAAAGGCATGGGTTTGCAGAGAGTGGGACCCACTGTGACCTGGCATTTTCTACTACTGATTGTGATATTTTTGCGGTGCGAGGTCCTGGAACGGACTGAGATCATATATCATCCGACCGAGGAATCACGAGAGAAACTATGTGGATTGTCTTTCTTATTTATTACTATCCATATTTGGGATGTAATAATAAGTAAGCTGATTTATTCTTAAGGTTTTTTTATTGCCATGCTACGGGAGACGTGGATGGGGACGCGATGCGGCACGTGTTGTTGAATTTTTTTTTTCGAAGGATTAGGGGACAAGATGCCGTAAAATTTTTTGAGTTAATTATATCAATTGGCACAAAAATTTTTATTTTACTCAGATTTAATTATAAAAAAAAATATTATATAATGATTATTATTATTTTTTTTAATTTTAAGATGATCATTTTAGCTTAAAAATTCGATAAATTGGACATAAAATGTTACGTAAGAGTATCACATCTATTCTCATGGACATGTTTCTTGCTGACATGACAATTAATAAAATGTCTGATCCGACTTGACTGACTTATCTGGCAATCCGTCTGTGTCCAATATATCTAGTTTGTTGAGTTTTCTAGGTAAAGTGATATTCTTGAAGCAAAAAAAATAGTGACCACTAACTGATCGATCTGTCTGTATTTAGCTTGTCCTGTTTGTCAAGTTTTCAGACTAAAATGACATTCTTGAAGTAAAAAAAAATATTGACCACTATGTAGTATTTTTTTTCTTTTGTAATCAAACATGAGCAATCTGTAAACTTTTGTGACTATTGGTATAATTAACCCCAATCTTTTATATACCTACCTAATTAATACTTGAAGACAATTTTAATTTTTTACAAAAGAGCAAATTACACATGTTGCCTTGTTTTGACAATTTAATTTCATATACAAAAAAACATGTGTTTTTCACATGTTATGATCTTTCTAATACAACAATCGACATTATAATTTTAGAAATAGAACAATTATGTGTGTCTCACGCACCTATACATTTCTTTTCTTCTCCATCTCTATTTGACTTTCTCTCTCTTCACCCGCATCCCACTTATTCTCTCTCTCTCTTGTCTATACACACTATTATATCTGTCTCCCCCTTCTCTCTCTTGCCCGCGCATACAGAAACTCGTCTCTGTCTCACTCTACACCACTCTTCATCTTCTTTGCACCGACCAACTCTTTATGAGATTTTGTCGTCGTGGAAGGCATAAAAAGGGTTTTGTTGACCAAAAAAGAGGTTGCGGCAGTGTGAAGAAGGGTTCTACGATTGTGGAGGATAAGGATTGAAGAGAATAAAGAAATTGGGTTAATTGATAAAATTTTGTTTTGATTTTCTTTGTTTTTCTATTTTTGTGGAAATACAAATTGTTGTTTATGATTTTGTAGCAAGAGTTTGAAGTTCCAAAATTACATTTGTGAGATTGGAGAAACAGAGAGGAGAATGGTGATAACGTGGTGGCAAACGACAATTACTATTGGCTGTCAAGTTTGGCATAGTAAAAATTACTCATTTAGCCATGAAATTTTACATAATTACAAGACAAGTTATTAAATTAATAATTTTCATTAAATTATTTTTTTTTAAAAACAACTTTTTCATATTGAAATTGAATGAAACTAAATTAGATCAATCAAAGGAGTTTAAAAGTTGAATTAAAATTAAAGTGTACCGTTAATTTTACCAAATAACAACAAAATATTGAAAATGGTTTTAATTTTCTTTGGGTTGTATTCATTTTATACTCGCTCTGTAAGCATTTGTTGGTGCTGTACTAATTTTACACCCGTTTTGTACTCATAATTTTACCAAATAATAAAAAAATTAAAATGATTTTTTGATTTTTTTTGTCTTGTACTCAATTTGTACTCGTTTGTATCTATTTTTTTGGTGTTACTCTCATTTTGTACTCGCTTTGTATTTGTCATGCCTGGTCCAATCACCGTCAAATCTCTAGTGTGTAGTCAAAATATGGTCGAACTTTCTGATGCGTAATCAAAAGGTAATCAAATTGAGGCATTTTTTAAATAGTTTTCCAATGTACTTCCATTTGAGAAATGGTTTTGAAAACTGATACATTTATCTATTTTGACTTTTTTTTTATGTTATTTTTGTGTGATTCTCCTAAAAAAACTCCAAAGGATGTTGTTATATGGGGACATTTTATTTAACCACTAATTACAGACCTAAAAGATTCACGATTTTTTTTAAATTATATGTTTGAAGGTATCTATTGGTCTAACTGACAAACAGTATAATCAACTAATCAAATAGTGGTTTGAGTTACTAACCTCAATACACAGTGAAAATCAATGGAACAAGTTTTGAGTTCTTGTGATTGGTTTCGCAAGCAAACCATGGTCATATTAGGACGAGAATGCTCAACTCATTCATAGTGTAAATGTCACACATAGATTGAAAGCATGATTCATTCTCGGTGGAGAAAAGAGGAACGAAACTCCTTCTTCTTGATCTAGAAGTAGTCAGTCTTCTCTCTCTAGTGAAATGATGTATTTTATGTGTATGTGATGTCATCAAGTGGCTCATGTAAATGGATAAAACTAACTAAGATTTAAGATGCACTTTATATACAAGTGCTACACGGGTTTACTTATTGAACCAAGGGTAGTTCACATTTAGATCCACCTGTGTTTTGATGATGAATAAAATTTGGTAAATGTATTAGTCAAATGCACCACGTAGCAAGGCTACCAAATGATGAAATTGTTGATGCAAAGAAAAAGTTACTCGAGCAACACTCAGAGATACTCAAGTAAGTCATCTGTCCAGAGTGAAGTAGCATTTCAAAGTTACTCAAGTAGAACCAGATCTCACTTGAGTAAGTACATAGTTACTTGACCAAGACTTGAAGTCACTCGACCAAACAATGTGCCCAGAATACATGAAGTATGAAGTTACTTGAGTAGAAGAAAAAATCACTCGAGCAATGAGTGCCACTGGTTTATAAAGTTACTCAAGTAGGGATTGAAGTTGTAGTAAACGGGTCTTTCAGAAATTCCATAAGTGTGCCGAACCACAATTACTCGAGTGGATATTTGCTCACTTGAGTGGACGTGACTTTTGGGTTTGAGAAATTCAATTCAATCAAGTTTTATATGGAAGGAAATCAATGTGCAACGGTTAGAAATATTCGATTACTCGAGTAGAGAAGATTCTTAATCAAGTGAGTCAAGTCAGAATTGCAACAGTGAAGGACAACACTAGAGTTTCTCGAGTGGACCAAAGCGTTACTCCAATAAGGACTGAAAAGAAAAGAAAATCAAGATTGATTTCACATTCCAACAGGCAAGAATTGAGTCACAATGACTAGCAAAATTCTAGGAAGTATAAATACATTTCCAAAATAGTTAAGGGGAGAGCAACAATGCATTTTCAATCCATTGCAACCTCAATTCAAGCTTTGTTCATTGTTCTTGGTGATACAAGTGTTCTTGTGCCTATTTCATATTTCCCATTACTTGTATCATTGTTCAAATTCGTTGGTGAGCGACTTGTAAGTTCAAACCAGAGAGTTTATGAGGTTGGGATCAAAGGTAGATCCTAGGTTGGTTTATTCTTTAACTGAAATCAAGAATTGTAAGAGTTCTCACTTAGCTAGAAAGTGAAAGTTGTCAGAAATGGTTGAGATTAGTGAAAATCCTAAATGGTGATACTTAGGTAATTAACGTAGGCAAGAGTTTGGCCGAGCCACTTTAAATCATATGTGTTCCTTGCTATTTTATTTTACTTGTGTACTTAAACTCAAAAAAGATTCAAAGTCAAAACTCCTACACTATTCAACCCCCATTCTAGTATGGTTATTGTTCTTTCAATTGGTATCAGAGCCTAGGCTCTTATTTTTGACGGTTTCACCACCGAAGAGTGAAGATCTGGAATGGCTTTGGACTGGAATCCTAGCTATTTTGAAGAAGGTTTGACTACCAGTAAACCTCCAAGATTCAATGGTGCAAATTATGCTACATGGAAGAATCGAATGATGATCTACATCAAGAGTCAAAACATTGAATATTGGAAGGTGATTGTGGAAGGACCAATAGTTCATAAGGATGCAAATAGGGATGTCAAGAAGGAAATATATTATGATGATGAAGTTTGGAAACACGACCAAATCAATGCAAATGTCATGCAACTCATATTTTGTGCTATCACTGTAGAGGAAACCAATCGAGTCTCATTCTGTAAGAATTCCAAAGAGATGTGGGAACGACTTGAAGACACTTATAAGTACCACACAAGTGAAAGAGACCAAGATTAACATGCATCTTCATGAATATGAACTATTCAACATGAAGGAGGGAGAATCGATCACATCGATGCTTGATCGCTTTTTTGAGATTATGAATGGTTTGGCATCTCTTGGAAGGCATATGGATGATAGTGGAAAGGTCAAAAAAATCTTGAGGTCACTTCCACGAGAATGGGATTCACAAGTTACTGCAATTATGGAATCCAAAGATCTCAACACATTGGATTTCAATGCATTGGTAGGGTCTCTCATTAATTATGAGATAATCTTGAAGACTACAGGAGGACGCCCCAAATCAAAGAGAAGAGTATAGCTTTCAAAGCAAGGGCTTTCTTCAATGAAGAAAGTGATGATGAAGAAGAAGAAGAAGAAGAAGAAGAAGAAGAAAAAGAAGAAGAAGAAGAAGATGATGATGATGATGATGATGAAGAGTTGGCCCATTATGCAAAGAATATGCGAAAGATCAAATCTATGATGCAAAGGAGAAAAAGAGAAATGAACAAGGGTTCAAGATATGACTTCTGAAAGACCTCAAATTACAAGAAGAAGAAGAAGAATGATGAAACTTGACACAATTGTGGAAAATCAAGCCATTATGCAAAGGATTGTAGAAGATTATCATCAAAATCATTTTTTGATCGACACAAGAAAAAGGAAGTCTTGGATGCCACTTGGAGTGATGATGAAGATAATGAATCCATTGGCAAGGACGAAGTCAATCTAGCTCTTATGGCAAAGAGCTCATATTCAAGTGATAAAGATAAAGATGAGGAAATGCTCCTACTAATGATGAATTGATTTTGATGAGTTGAATGAAAACTTTGATAATGTGTTCAAGCTCAATAAAATGTTGAAAAGGTAAAACAAGGTTTTAGAGATTGAAAATGAAAATTTGCTAAAACGTGTTCATAAGCTTGAGAATATTTCCAATAATCATTCCTCATGTTTACTTGAGCAACAACAACAATTGCATGATGAAGTTGATGGATTGGAAAATAAGTTTTCTTATGTTGTTGGCAAGTTTACTAGCGGTTAAGAAAAGTTTGAAAAACCTACTTTCATTGCAAAGATTTTCTTTATCTAAAAATGATCTTAGTTTTGATCCTTATCAAAGAAAGTCATCCTTGATGACTAAGTTTTCTAGTGATGGTAATTCTTCTATTACTCTTGGTGTGCCTACTTTTGTTATTGGTCATAACATTCATTCTTGTACTAGTTTGAGAAGAACCATCAAAGTGAAGAAGATTTAGATTCTCAAAGGAATCATTCTTCCTAACTTGGTTCATGTGACTAACACATAAGGACCCAAACTAGCTTGGGTACCATTGAGAAGAAACAAAATTGATTTTGTAGGTACAAGCCAATAATAGAGCTCCTTCAAGTATTTGGTACATTGATAGTGGGTGTTCAAGACACATGAATGGGGATAAAAATTTATTTGTGGGACTCACCTTAAAAAATCAAGGACATGTGACCTTTGGTGACAACAATAGAGGGAAGATCATTAGTAGTGGTCAAGTGGGTAAGGAACCTTTTACCAACCATTGATAACGTTTATTTGATTGAAGGTTTACAACATAATTTGTTAAGTGTTTCCTGTTGAGCCATTTTATGAACAACATGAAAAAACCGTCTAAATTTTGATGATGAGTTACAAAACAACTGAAAACGTTAAGCAAGAATGTTAATGATTCACAACGCAAGTTGATAAAGTCTGAGAAGCTAAGGAAGGAACATTGATCTCCTTCAACACGCATTGATATGTAAAAACACACACTGTACCTAACTCAAAATGGCATCAACCCCCACAAATGAGTGCAGAGCGCACGCTGATGGTGTCTCTACCATTGTGGAAATTATTTTTATAATAGTTGGAGACGTTGATGAAAGAACAATGCACAAACTCGCTCTCGTATGATTTCTGGGAAATCATTAGAGCATGCTAATGATCACTAAAGCGCGTTGTCACGGTTACTCTTCAGATTCATTAAAGCTGAAATAATTTCTGATAATTGAAGAAAACGTTGATGACTCAGGAACGTCCGCTAATGAGCAAAGGATTCATTTTTTAAGAAATATTCAACAACACGCCTTGTAGATGAACAACATGCGCTAGCGATGTCTTGATCAGATGGTGACAAATTTGATACGCTTCTCTGGAATTTCAAATTAAATATTCCTTCGTACGAGGTGATGTCAGCGATCTTTAAAACTTGATAATGCCCGTTGTTGATTCACTAACGCGCGTTGATGAGTTTATCAAAGCACGCTAAAGAATTGCAAGGAAAGTTGATGAAGGATTTTTTGATACAAAAATTCTAGAACTTTGGCAACACACGTTAATGATCATCTACACGCACTGATCATTGAAGAGATACTTGAAGAATGCACGTTGACGAGGAAGAATGCATGTTAATACCAACGACGTCAATTAAAATCAGAATGTTGTACATATTTCACAACAATTACTTTAGGACTCAATGGCTATATTCCAGAGAATATCTATAAATAGTGTTGTTGAAGACAAAAGAGACAATAGAGACTTTTCAAGAGTGTGCCCAAACTTTGCTAGTTTGTTTCTTGACTTTCTCTCTCTTAGAGCTTCTCATTATTTCTCATACCAGCTGAGCTTTAACTTGCATTTTTGTTACTGGTTTGGTGTGAGATATTGCTTACTAATTTGGGAATCCACTTGTTATCAAGTTTAGGTATTTAAGCTTGAAGGGTAGTATAGGTTTGTCTTGCTTGTTTCCTTAAAAAATAAGAGAGGTATTGGTTTTCTTGTTTTAGCCAGTTAAAAAAAGGTGTAGAAGGTTTCTTGTGAGCTTGGAAAACAAGAAGGTGTAACTATTTGCCTCCACCGACAAGTGAGGACGTTTTTAATGGATTCAAAATTCTCTAGTGAGCTAAAGAAGTGGACGTATGTCTAGAGGACTGAACCACTATAAATCGAAAACTTCTCTCTTCTATCTCTTCATCTCTTTACTATTATTATTTTAGCTTTTGTGATTGTATATTGGATTTAACTTCTATTTTTGGTTTTTGACTCATTTGTGTAAAAGGTTTCAAAAAGTTTTTAAATTTACCTTTTAAATCCAATTCACCCCCTCTTGAATTGCCATCTTGAAATTACAATTGGTATCAGAGATAAGGCTCAATATTTTAAGGTTTAATAACCTTGAGTGTAAGATCCAAATGGCATCCATAGGAGATATATCTAGATATGAAGGTTTGGCTACTAACCGAGCTCCTTTCTTTGATGGCAGTGACTATGTGTACTGGAAGACATGGATGATGGTCTTCTTAAGGTGTGAAGCTAAAGAAGTATGGGATGCAGTAGAGACAGGTCCATATGTTCCTACAAAAATCGTAGATGGAAAATAAGTCTCAAAGCCAAAATCTGAATGGACATATTATGACAAAGAAATGGTGCGATACAACAACAAGGCAATGCACATCTTGTTTTGTCCCCTGAGTAAAACACAATTCAACAAGGTTCAACAGTGTTCTACTACTCATAAGTTTTGGAGAACTTTGGAGATAACATATGAAGGGACTTCACAAGTGAAGGAAAACAAAGTGTCCCTCCTTATTCATAAATACGAGTTGTTCAAGATGAAAGAAGGAGAAGGAATCCAAGAGATGTTTGATAGGTTCAATAATATTTTGAATGGGCTGAAGGCACTTGGAAAAACCTACTCAAACTCAGAACTTTTAAGGAAGGTGTTGAGAGCTTTATCAAAATCTTGGGCATCAAAGAAGGATGCAATATTGGAAGCTAAAGATATCAATAACTTGCCTTTGGAAGAACTGTTGGGTTCACTTCTCACACATGAAATATGTTTAAATAAAGATGAAGAACAGACTCCAAAAGGTGATAAAAAGAGAGGATTGGTTTTAAAGTCCAAAGTAGTTGAAGAAACTGAGGGCGAAGATGATGACGACAACGATGAAGAGATGGATATGTATGCTAGAAGATTTAAACACTTTATGAGGAAAAACAAGCCATGGAAAAAGAACAAGGATCAAATCTCAAAGAAGGATTCACCAAGAAAATACAAGAATGACAAGTCAATCATTTGCTACAAATGTAACAAACCGGGACATGTAAAGGAAGAATGTCCACTTGCAAATAAATACTCAATTTTTTTTTGAAGAAAAAGAAGGGAAATGCTATGAAAGCAACCTGGAGTGATATCGAAGACAACAGCTCCGAAGAGGATGAAGGAGTAAAAGAAATGGCAAATCTATGCCTAATGGCAAGAGATGATGAACCCTCAAGTGATGGTGAAAGTGAGGTAATCAAAAACTTTACTCTTAATGAACTAAATGATGCATTTGATGATTTGCATGATGAATTTTAAAAAACTTGGTGTCAAATATGTTGCATTAAAAAGGATTTCAAATGAACTTGACATGGAGTTGAATGTTTTGAGAAAAGAGAAAACAACTTTGTTTGAAGATAACTTGCTTTTGAAGAAAGAGGTTGAAAAGTTTTCCAATATTGCTTACAAGCTTACAAATGGGAAAGAGAATCTTGAGAAATTTTGGGTTCTCAAAGACAATCTTTATCCAAGCATGGCTTAGGTTACAACTATTTTACATCCAAAAAGTCTTCCAAAACTTTTTTTTTGTAAAACAACAAAACTTTGTTGACAATGCATGCTCATATTGTGGTGTTAATGGACATTTTGCTTACTCATGCAAGTTGAGACAACCTAGGAAAGTTTGGACAAAGAAGATTTGGATTCCAAAACGACTAATCAAACCCAACATAGTAAGAACTAACCTTAGTGGACCCAAGAAAATTTGGGTACCAATTTCAAAAGTTTGATATGTCATTGTAGGTACGTTTGAGAGCAAAAGCAAAAAGGAATGTGTGGTACTTGGACAATGGTTGCTATCACCACATGACAGAAGATAAAGCAATGTTTTCACATCTAAATTGCAAAAATGGAGAATATGTTACCTTTGGAGATAATGCAAAAGGTAAAATTGTTGGTGAAGGTAAGATTGGTAAGTCTCCTAATCCTATTATTGACAATGTGTTCCTTGTTGATGGTTTAAAGTATAATCTCCTTAGCATTAGTCAATTTTGTGATGGAGATTGCAAAGTTGTTTTTGAACCCAATAAGTGTATTGTTCATGATATTGATGGAATGTGTTGTCTACTGGTTTAAGGAAAAATAATATTTATGTTGTTGATTTGTTGGACTCTCTCTCCTTTAATGAGACTTGTTTTTCAATTATGAACAATGATGCTTAGATTTGGCATAGAAGACTAGGTCATGCTAGCATGCATACCATTTCAAAACTTTCAAGAAAAGATTTAGTAAAAAGTTTACCAAAAATAAAATTTGAAAAAGATTTGGTATGTGAGGCTTGTGCTAAAGGAAAGCATTCAAAATCATTTTTTCAAAGTAAAAATTTGATTTCTACCACAAGACCTTTGGAGCTTTTGCATATGGATTTATTTAGTCCTTCTAGTACTCTAAGTCTTGGTGGAAAAGACAATTGTTTTGTAATTATTGATGATTATTCTCGTTTTACATGGGTTTTCTTTTTAGCACATAAAAATAAAAATTTCATACATTTGCATCTTATAGCAAAAGAGTCCAAAATAAAAAGGCTACACCATTATCTCCATTAGGAGTGATAGAGGTGGAGAATTCTCATATAAGCCATTTGAATCATATTGCGAGGAGTATGGAATTTTGCATAATTGCTCAGCTCAAAGGACGCCTCGGCAAAATGGAGTTGTTGAGAGAAAAAATAGGACTTTGCAAGAAATGACAAGGATAATGCTAAATGAGAATGATTTGCCTAAGTATTTTTGGGTTGAGGCTGTTAATATGGCTTGCTATATAATTAATAGGGCTTATGTGTGATCCATACTCAAGAAAACACCATATGAGTTATGGAGAAATAGAAAGCCAAACCACTCCTATTTTCATGCCTTCGGTAGCAAGTGTTTTGTTCATAACAATGAGAAATATACCTTAGGAAAATTTGATGTTAAATCCGATGAGGGTATTTTTCTTGGATATTCATCCATCAGCAAGGCTTGTAGAGTCTTTAAAAAAAGGCTTAAAAAGGTAGAGGAGTCCATACATGTTATTTTTTATGAGACTAACCATCTTTTGCCTAGATTAGATGATGGTGATATTAGCTCAACTATTGGAGACAAAATGAAGGATTTAAAAATCAATGATAGCAAGAATGGATCATCTCAGCAAGTTCAAGAAGAGTCCAAGGATGTCAAAAATGATGGTTTGCTTAGAGAATGGAGATATTTGAAATCACACCCACAAGACCTTATAATTGGAGATGTGTCAAAAGGAATCTCAACTAGAAGTACTATACAACAAGTAGCCAACTATGCATTTATATATCAAATCGTGCCAAAGAAGGCTGATGATGCACTTGAGGATGAATATTGAATTTTATCTATGCAAGCAGAACTGAATCAATTTGAAAGAAACCAAGTATGAGAGCTAGTTCTAAGGCCAAATGGACTTATGATTATTGGAAAAAAATGAATGTTCAGAAACAAGGAGAATGAAGAAGGAAAAGTGGTGACAAACAAATCAAGAATAGTGGTTCAAGGATATCTTCAAGAAGAAGGCATATACTTTGAAGAATCTTTTGCACCGGAGGCAAGACTTGAAGCAATCAGAATCCTTTGTGCATATGCATGTTTCAAGGACTTCAAGTTGTTCCAAATGGATGCAAAGAGTGCTTTCTTGAATGGATACATCAAGGAAGAAGTGTATGTGGAACAACCACCCGGATTTTTTGACCTTCATTATCCAAACCATGTCTACAAGCTCAAGAAGGCTCTATATGGACTAAGGCAAGCTCCTAGAGCATGGTATGAAAGGTTGAGTCAATCCTTACTGATAAATGGATTTAGTAGAGGTAAAGTAGACAACACTCTATTTACTTTAAATAAAAATGATGAATTGCTTTTAGTGCAAATATATGTTGATGACATTATATTTGGTGCTATTAATGAATCCTTGTATGATGAGTTTTCTAAGCTAATGCAAAAGGAGTTTGAAATGATCATGATGAGAGAGCTTAGACATTTTCCCAGATTGCAAATCAAGCAAGTAAAGGATGGTATTTTCATAAATCAAAGTAAGTATATCAATGATATACTTAAGAAGTATGGAATGGAATGTGCCAAGTCTTTACCAACTCCTATGAGCACTACCACCAAACTCACCAAGGATGAGCAAGGAAAAGGAGTAGATGAAAAGCTTTATAGAGGTATGATTAGATCTCACCTTTACCTTATGTAATAACTTGATTTTTTTGACAAATTTTTTTGGGTAAATTTTCCGTTGGAATTTTTTTCAAATTAATTATTTTTGACGGATTAATTTTAATTGAAAATATCATTAAATTAATTAATGATATTTTGGAGTGTTAAATTTTTCTTTGATGTTAATAGGATTTTTGAAGTATATTGGGAAGTTAAATTGAGTGAAAATTGGTTGGAATTGAAAAAAAGAAAGAAAATTGGAAGAAAATAAAGTGGGAACTGAACTAC
>CAODLS011545517.1:0-10175 GCA_948243855.1 Flueggea neowawraea
TATTTGAGGCTTTGCAGATGAAAGGCTTAATGACATTGTAGGAAGTGCATATTATGTAGCTCCTGAAGTCTTGCATAGATCATATGGGACTGAAGCTGACATGTGGAGTATTGGTGTAATCGCATACATTCTTTTATGTGGTAGCCGCCCTTTTTGGGCCCGGACAGAATCTGGCATCTTCCGAGCAGTCCTTAAAGCAGATCCAAGCTTTGATGAGTCTCCTTGGCCTTCTTTATCCCCAGAAGCAGTTGATTTTGTGAAGAGGTTGTTGAACAAAGACTATCGTAAGAGGCTGACAGCTTCTCAGGCTCTAAGTAAGTTTGTTTAGCCACGAAAGTCATTTGAACTTGATTTTATCACCCATGATATAGGTTCTCTGCAATACATCCATTTCCTGATGGTTACCTTTCTTGTGATTAGGTCACCCATGGCTTATCAATCATCCTGACATAAAGATTGCTTTGGATATGATAGTGTACAGGCTTGTAAAAGCTTATATAGCCTCATCTTCTCTTCGGAAATCTGCAATAGGGGTAAACAACTTTCTTAAGCCTCATTATAATACGTGTTCCTTTTCTGCTCTCTTTATGGTTATAGTTATTTTACTTCCATGATCTTTTGAGCCTTAGGAATTGACCAATTATGTTTCCTTGGCGATCCATCCACATGTGAGATTAAATTTATAGTCTACTATTTAATGTTTGAATGTTGCTAATACGGACTTTTTTTAAGCAGAATGCTAAAATGGATAATGAACTCACTGAAGTAGTATTTATAATTATTTGCGAAGACAAATTAACAGATGTGTAGCCGACACACGGGAAGCAATTAGCCAAATTTATGTTTTTTGTGATAAACCGAAAGGTCATGCTGATTAAAGTCTTCAAATCTGTTATCTCTATCATCCCTTGATATCTATGATGGTACTTTCATACTGATGGTTATCTGATTCAATTTTTAATATCATCGCAGTCTCTGGCAAAAACTTTGACTGTAGCACAGTTAGCTTACCTACGGGAACAATTCACACAATTAGGGCCAAGCAAAAATGGGTTCATTTCTATGCATAACTTCAAAACAGTAAGCTTCTTTCTTATGGCCTTTCAGGATACGTGTAATGGTTGTAATTTTTGACATTCTCACGTGAGCTTCAATGATGATGGATTGGCAGGCGGTGATAAGGAACTCTACTGATGCCATGAAGGATTCAAGGGTGCTTGACTATGTGAGCACGGTAATGCAACAAATTCATTTATAATATTTGATTTTTCTTTCAATAGTTTGAACCCTTTTATTAGGTGTACTTTGGAAGAACTACACAAGTAATTACTCACTCTAACGTGTTTCAGGTTAGCTCTATTCAATACCGAAAACTGGACTTCGAAGAATTTTGTGCTGCTGCCATAAGTGTGCATCAGCTGGAAGGAATGGATTGTTGGGAGCAATATGCAAGACGTGCCTATGAACTATTCGAAAAGGACGGAAATAGGCCCATTATGATAGAGGAACTTGCATCAGTTTGTCCTCTCTCTCTCTCTCTCTCTCACTTATATATATATATATATACATACACCATTTACATGAAAAATGGCTTGCTCCTTTTCAATTATAAAGTAGACCTCGGTTTTGATAACTGAAGCACACATCATTTCTGTTGAAAGTAGAAATGTATTACCTTCAGGGTCATTTTAACTCATACCTTCAATTGATAATGGGGACTTCTGATGAGTTGTAACAGAAAATAGACTTAATAATGGAGAGTTGACAACTTTTCAACCTCAAGGAAAATTGCAGTCAACCATTAGACAACAACTAATTAAATAAAACTTGACAGAACAACAGCTTAGTATTTTGTCTTTAATGTCAGTTTTCTATCTCCTAGTAGATGAAAATGATAAATTTTTCTTTTGCTTATGTTCAGGAGCTTGGGCTTAGCCCTTCGGTACCAGTTCACGTTGTTCTCCAAGACTGGATAAGACATTCAGATGGGAAGCTAAGTTTCTTGGGATTTGTCAGGCTTCTTCACGGGGTTTCATCGCGTACATTTCAGAAGGCTTGAAAGGCATTCTTCCAGCTGCTCTTGACTTCCACCAGACTGCAACATGGCACGGAAAACTAATGAAATTTCCTCTTTTTACGCACAGACAAGCTCTGCATTCCCTTGTTCAGAACGAAAATGCTGCAAGTAGGCAATCTTAGCTGGTACGGATACGGATGCGTTGCCTAAGAAAAGATTCGTGGCATGATCTTGCGACCGAGTATGCTTTTCACTCTTTCTTGCTGGTTTCCTTTGTCTCCCCCATTTTTCTTTTTACCTATATAAGTTTTCCGTTTTCTACTGTTGGTGTTACTGGGATTTAGAAGATTGTACAGATGAGGGTAGCTCAAAAGTGTATTTAGAGTTAGCAAAGAGCCTTTAAGCCAAAGTGAGTTTTGTGGTCCTGGGTTTATCTCTTGTGTACCCTGTTGCACTATGCTTTTCTAATAAATTCATCATGTTATTTTGCAGCAAGTCATCAAACAAACATCTGCTCAGATGATTTTACTTCATTTGCCACATGCAAATGAACGTATAATTGAGGAGACCAAAATAAATTAGAAATCAGCGTATGTGGTTGATCAGTATGTTTGGACTATAAGATTTGAGCGATGAAGTGTTCAACTGCTACTAGTAAATTCTGAACTTAAAACTACATTGCAGCTAAATTAAAATTAAATATAAAATGCAAAAATGTAGGAAATATCAGATAATTAACCTGTGGTTAGGTGGTCTGTTTATGGCGAATAGTTGATTGTATATTGTTCCTTATTTTCAGCAGTAAATTTCCTTTATTATGGGAGACGATGAGGGTGTATACGTCTATGTAAATAGCTTCTCTGTAACACAAAAAAAATATATACAGAAGAATTATTTCTCACAGAAGTGGCCTTATTTTGTCTCTTTCCTTGCATTCTCTTTTATGGCATCAGAGCATTGAAAGAGTTTGGCAAGTAGACGGGGGCAAAAATGTCGGGAACAAGCCGAGTTGTTGATTCAGACGTGACTTTTATCACTTCTAAGTCCAGCTCCACAATTGTTCCCGTTACCGTTGTTGAAAATTCTTCTACTACCTTTCTAATCAGCACCCAAAAACTGAACGGAAAAAATGATCTTCAATGGTTCTGGTCAGCTGCCATGGTAATGCGTGGAGAGGGGAAATATGGATATTTGGATGGATCTATCCTACAACCTCGTCTAGATGATCCTTCTTATTCCATATGGGATTCTAACACTTCCATTGTGATGGCATGGCTTATCCATTCTATGGAAGACAACGTTGGAGCAACCTATCTTTTTTGCCCCACAGCAAAAGAAATGTGACACCCTAACCCAATTAACCATACATAACATATATATATTAGTACATATATTGCATATGTATTTTTATGATATAGAGTCCATTATTTATAATTAAAATATTACTTTAGATTGTTTCTCGAATAAGGTTAGGATAAAATAAAAAAAAACCTTAAGTTGTAGATTAAATGTGCATGAAGTATAATAAGCTAGAGATTAAAATGCAAAGAAATAGTAAATGTGGCAAAAAAAAATGAAAACTAACTAATCCATATATGTATGTGAAGATAACTATTGCCCAAATTTAACACATGGCAAAAATTTCAAGTCAAAAGTTATCAACTCACTAATGCATGGCAAAACTTTCAAAAGTGCATGAGGTATAATAAACTGGAAATTAGAATGCAAAAAAATAGTAATTGTGGCAAAAAAATGAAAACTAACTAATCTATATATATATATATATATTTAAAGATAATTATCGCTTATTGACTTGAAATTTTTGCCATATGTTACTGACCAGACAACTTTTGACTTGAGATTTTTTCCATATGTTAAATTTTGGGCGATAATTATCTTCATATACATATATAGATTAGTTAGTTTTCATTTTTTTCCCACATTTACTATTTTGTTGCATTCTAATCCCTAGCTTATTATATCTCATGCACATTTAATCTATAACTGAAGTTTTTTATTTTATTCTAATCTTATTCGACACAATCTAAAATAATATTTTAATATAAACAATGGACTCTATATCATAAAAATACATATACATTAAATGTACTAATATATGTATGTTATGTATGGTTAATTGGGTTGGGGTGTCACAAGATATATATGGGATGTTCTTCAATTGGCTTGGATTTTGAAAATTCATCTCAATTGTTTGAACTGCAGAATAAAGCAAAGGAACTTCGTCAAGATCGTCCCGATTTTACTCGATACTTACAACACTTTGCGCAATATGTGGCAAGAGGTTGATCTTTTCAATATTGCCTCTTCGAAAGACCCCACTGATGCTGAACTCTTCAGGAAGATGCATGACAAGGATCGAGTTTATGAATTACTTGATGGTCTTAACAAAGAACTTGATGAAGTATGGAATAGAATACTTGGTAGCCATCCTTTACCTCCAATAGAAGAAGCATTTGCTGAAGCCTGAAGTTCGTCTTGAAGAGCACCGACGACGTGTGATGCTTGGTAACTCCCTAAACATGTCTGGCTCATCTGCCTTGGCTTCATGTAACTCTAGTCACCCCGAATTAAGAGAAAAACTCTCCCTGGTATGATCATTGCAACAAATCATTTCACATTCGCGATACTTGTTGGAAACTCCATGGCAAACCTGTTGATTGGATGCTAATAGGATCCAAAAAAATAATTTAACATCACAAAATGGCAGGTCAAGAACTCTAGCCACTTCTGTTAATTTGTCAAGCGCACAAGTTGATCACCTTTGCAGTCTTCTCTTGGTTCTACATCTGGTAGTTCACTTATGGCCAAATATGGAGCATTCCATTAATAATGAGTGATGGATTGTGGATTTTGGTGCCACTAATCATATGAATGTTAATGCATGCTTTTTTTCAAAAATATTTTCCAAGTTCAGACCATAGAAAATTTCAAGTAGCTGATGGAAAATTTTTAGTTGTTGATGGAACAATGTTAAATATTTGTTCGTAGTGACTGCACATGCGTTATTTTTAGTTATTTGAATAAGTCTTTTAGTCAACAACAATTAGCTCCTATTTTTTAGGATTTGTGATTTCGTGATCATGTACTGCTGTAATTTCGTTTGTTTTGTTACATTTCAAACTACTATAAATGTAAATGATGGCTGAGAAATAAAGTAGAATTCATCTGTAGTAATATTCGTATCTTAACTCTCCTTATACTAATTTTTTTTTCTAATTTTCTAATTTTCTTTAAGTCCTGACTCTTAGTTTTTAATCTCTAAAACCAACAATCTAGTATCAGAGCTTCGTTGAAATGGAAGCGGAAACAAACTTTTCCCAAATTGCTCCTCCAGTCTTTGATGGAGAAAACTATCAACTTTGGGCAGTGAGAATGGAGACCTACCTGGAGGCTTTGGATCTTTAGGAAGCAGTGGAAGAGGATTACGATGTTCCTCCGTTGCCGAATAATCCCACATGGCCCAAATAAAAAATCACAAGGAGAGAAAAACCAAGAATTCAAAGGCAAAAGCATGTTTGTTTGTTGGTGTTTCAACAATTATTCTCACCAGAATCATGTCTTTCAAAACAGTAAAAGAAATTTGGGACTATTTGAAGAAAGAATATGCAAGGGATGAATGGATACGTGGTATGAAGGTGTTGAATCTGATAAGGGAATTCGAGCTGCAAAAGATGAAAGAGTCTGAGACAATCAAAGAATACTCAAACAAACTACTTGATATTGTTAATAAGGTAAGATTACTTGGCACTGAATGCCCTGATTCATGAATTGTTGAGAAAATCCTTGTAAAAATTCCTGAGAGATATGAAACTCCATAACTACCTTGGAAAATACTAAGGATCTGTCCATTGTTACCTTGGTAGAGTTGTTAAATGTCTTACAGGCCCAAGAGCAACGAAGGCTTATGCGAGAAGATCGTACAGTTGAAGGAGCTCTGCCAGCAAAGCACCAGGATGTTGGAAAGAATAAGAAGAATCAGGCATTAAGCAACAAAAATACCACTAAGGGTAGAAACTCAATGAGAAACTATCCACTATGTAAGCACTGCAACAAAATGGGTCATCCACCATTTAAATGTTGGAAGAGACTAGATGCAAAATGTACCAAATGTAATAAGCTTGAACATGAAGCCATAATTTGCAAAAGCAATTCTCAACATCAACAAGTAGATGCCCAAGTTGCTGGTCCAAATGAAAAAGACTGACTTTTTGTGGCAACATGCTTTGCAACCATGAGTTCTTCAGAATCTTGGCTAATTGATAGTGGTTGTACAAACCACATGACTTCTGACAGAACTTTCTTTAAGGATTTGAAGTCAACTGAAATCTTAAAGGTCAGAATTGGCAATGGCGACTACATTCTTGTTAAAGGAAAAGGAACCATTACAGTAACAAGAAATTCAGGTACAAAGACAATTTCAGATGTTCTTTATGTACCTGACATCCATCAAAATTTGCTTAGCGTGGGTCAAATGATAGAAGAAGGATTCAAAGTATCCTTTGAAGATCGATGTTGCCTCATCTATGATGCTATTGGCCATGAGATTTTACGAGTTAAAATGAGAAGTAAAAGCTTCTCATTTGATCCAGCAGAAAAGGAGCAGACAACTTATTACACTAAAGTAAGCACCACATAAATCTGGCACAAAAGACTTGGACACTGTCATCTTCAGAGAATGCTAAAAATGAAGAAGGAGGATATGATAAGAGGCTTACCAACACTTGATTATCATTTGCCAAATTATAATGCCTGTCAATTTGGTAAACAAAACAGAAAGCCATTTCCAAATTCAACTTGGAGAGCCTCTTAAAAGCTGCAACTAATTCACACAGATGTGGCAAGACCTCAAAGAACACCATCTCTACAAGGTAGCCTCTACTATATCCTTTTCATTGATGATTTTACAAGAATGTGTTGGATTTTTTTCTTGAAATTCAAGTCAGAGGTGGCTGAAGTATTTTGGAAGTTCAAGAAAATGGTGGAAAATCAGAGTGGCTACACAATTCAAACTTTAAGGTCTGATAATGGAAAAGAATACACCTTAAATCAGTTTAACCTTTTTTGTGAAGAATTTGGAATTGAACGTCAGCTCAGAGCTCCCTATACTCCTCAAAAAAATGGAGTTTGTGAAAGGAGAAACAAATTTGTAATGGTGATGGCAAGATGAATGTTGCACAAGAAGGAGTTATCCAAACAATTTTGGGCAGAGGCAGCAAACACAGTGGTCTTTCTACAAAATCAACTACCAACGAAGGCTTTGAATGACAAAAATCCATTTGAGGCTTTGTATGGGTATAAACCTTCTCTGAGCTTTCTCAGAGTATTTGGCAGTGTGTGTTTTACTTATGTTCCAAAGGTCAAGCGAGACAAACTTGGCAAGAAGGCAATTCCAGGCTTCTTCATTGGCTACAGTTTAGTCTCAAAAGCCTAAAAAGTGTACCATCTACAAACAGGAAAAATCGCCATCATTAGAGATGTGCACTTCAATGAGGATGAGCAATGGGATTGGAAGAATTTGCAGAAAACATCCAAATCTGCTCAAGACAATGTTCCTGAAGTGCAAACAATAGAACAGTGGCAGGAGGAGATGGAAGATGAACCTTCAATTAGAGGAACAAGGTCACTTTCAAACATCTATCAAAGGTGTAATTTAGCAATATGTGGACCTGCAAGCTCTGGAGAAGCACTTAAAGACCCAAAGTGGAAAAGAGCAATAGAGGAGAAGTTATTCATGATTAAAAAAAAACAAAACATGGGAGTTGGTTGACAAGCCTAAAGATCGAAAAATCATTAGTGTGAAGTGGGTGTTCAGTACAAAGCTTAATGCAGATTGCTCCATCAACAAACACAAGGCCAGGCTTGTAGTAAAAAGGTATGCACAAATTTTTGGTGTTGATTACTCTGACACATTTGCTCCTGTTGCAAGGTTAGACACAATCAGATTTGTGCTAGCAATAGTAGCACAAAAGACCTGGAAAGTATTCCAATTAGATGTCAAATCAGCTTTTTTGAATGGTGTATTACAAGAAGAAATATGTGTTGAGCAACCGGATGGATTTGTGAAGCAAGGTGAAAAAGATAAAGTCTATTGACTGAAGAAGGCTCTTTATGGCTTAAAACAGGCTCCAAAAGCTTGGTATAGTAGAATCCATGAGCATTTATTAAGCCTTGGCTTTGAAAAAAGCTTGTCAGAGTCCACTCTGTATGTGAAACATAAGGGAAATAATATTCTTACAGTATCCCTTTATGTTGATGATCTTCTGGTGACTGGAAATGATGCAGGTTTGATTGAGGAATTCAAACAAGAAATGATGTAGGTTTTCAAAATGACAGATCTTGGTCTTATGACCTACTTTCTTGGTACTGAAATCAAGCAAAGCAAAGATGGGGTATTTATCTGCCAGAAGAAATATGCAAAGGAAATATTGAAGAAATTTCAGATGGACGAGTGCAGTCCAACGACCACACCAATAAACCAAAATGAGAAGCTGAGCAAAGAACATGGAGCTGATAAAGTTGATAAAGGTTATTATAGAAGCTTGATTGGGTGCTTGATGTACCTTAGTACAACAAGGCCAGACATCTTATTTGTTGTAAGTCTCTTGTCTTGTTTTATGCATTGTCCTAGTGAAATTCATTTAAGAGCAGCAAAAAGAGTATTAAGGTATATCAAGGGTACTGTTGATTATGGTGTCAAGTTTGAAAAGTGTCAAAACTTCAAGTTGTATGGATTTTCTGATAGTGACTATGGAAGATCCATTGATGACATGGAGACTACTTCAGGATACTGTTTCAGTTTTGTTTCAGGTATCTTCTCATGGCTGTCAAAGAAGCAGGAGATTGTAGAACAATCTACTGTAGAAGCTGAATTCATAGCAACAACAACAGTTGTAAACCAACTTTTATGGCTGAAAAAGATTTTGTGTGATTTACAAATAGAGCAAAAGGATGGCGCAGAGATTTTTGTTGATAACCAGACTGTCATTGCAATCTTAAAAAATGCAGTATTTCATGGGAAGACAAAGCATTTCAATATCAAACTCTACTTCTTGAGGGAAGTGCAGCAAAATGGTGAAATGACTTTAGTTTACTGCAAGTCAGAAGATCAGTTAGCAAACTTGTTCACAAAGCCACTTCCAATTGACAAGTTCAAGTTCTTGAGGCAAAATATTGGAGTTTGCAGTCACTAAAGCAAGGAGGAGTGTTAAATATTTTCTTGTAATGACTGCACATGCTTTATTTTCAGTTATTTGAAGAAGTCTTTTAGTCAACAACAACTAGTTCCTATTTTTTAGGATTTGTGATTTCGTGGCCATGTACTGCTGTAATTTCGTTTGTTCTGTTACATTTCAAACTACTATAAATGTAAAGGATGACTGAGAAATAAAGTAGAATTCCTTTGCAGTAATATTCGTATCTTAACTCTCCTTATACTAAAAAAAATTCTAATTTTCTTTATGTCCTGACTGTTAGTTTTTCATCTCTAAAACCAACAAACAAGGATTATTGGGATTATGTTGAACCCGGTGAGCCTTGGGGAGATCCACCTCGCATGTGAGCCTAGTGAAGGAGCACATAAATGGGTCTGACACTACATCTTTACACAAAATCTTAAGGCAATTAATTATGTGTTAACATTATTTATAAGTCCTTCATACACGCCACAACTTTTCAATGTGAGACAATTAACTATTCACACTTGCTTTCTAACAATATCCCCCTCAAGTGTGAATTTCTTCCATATCGGAATTAGGCCTACTCTTCTGCAACGAAACCACTCCAAGTATTGCGGAATTTCCTTGGGCCTTCTCAAGTACTCATGCAAAATTTTAACCCAAGAGCACTTTCTATGACTCCACCCATCTACAAGTTGGCACAACTCACACTACACACTCCACAAGGGCTTTAACAATCAAAACAACTCTTCACCATTCTCGTGTCCGCTCATTACCATGATGTCACCAAGAGCTTTTCCCATAACTCCACCATTTCGTCGACGAGCTTTTCCAACTGCTCACACAGTAGATCGAGGCTACACTAGTCAATATAACTCTTCACCACATTACCATACTCATCACATACCATTATTATGTCGTACCCATCTTGGTCCATGTCTCAGTCGAACCGTCGGCTCTGA
>CAODLS011545557.1:0-18569 GCA_948243855.1 Flueggea neowawraea
TGTAGGTTCATTCAATGTTGGCAATGAGCCTAAAATTAATTTAAAACTCATAAATCAAAATTGGTCCCTAGCAAGACATTATGATTGCCCAAATTGAAATGAATGTCAATTGCGAATCAACATAACCTAATTACAACCTTATACAACCCTTTGCATTTTTATATCATGATTAGCATAAGGCATGGAACCCGGTAACCCTTATTTATGCTAAAACATTCTTGATCTATAAGTGATCATGACTAAGTCAAACAAATGATAACACTTATCACTTTGTTTGGGTGTGGCCACACACTACTCAGTTTCACTAATCAAGTGGCCGGTGATATCTTCTATCTCTTCGAGAGTGGCAATCCCTTCACTTCACTCATGTTTCTTAGCATGACTCATGGCATACCTAATCATACACATACTTGTTACTCATTACAAATAACGTTAGGCATACGTCAAGGTATACGAGAAATCATCTAAGAATTCATAGTGATTTCAGGTCGATGGATTCTAGTATAAGCATTGTATGAGAAATACTTATGACCTTTCAACCATGTAGTATTCTCATAAACGGATCGATCTAAAATACTATTCTCTAACATGTTCTATGTTCTCTAATTGATATCTCATATCCTATTACTAGTAAAACATGATCATCTCACAGAGTACATACTAGTCTTGGTTCATTGTCATTCCCATGATAATAATCGACTAGGGATATTTAGAATAGTATTCTTTTATGCTTCAAGGCTTTACTATCCAAATCACATATTTGATAACTTAAGCAGAATTACTATTCATTGATGTTTTATCAAATTAAACATGCACAGGAATAACAATGAGATAAAACAATGCCTCATAATATATATAAAATATAATCTAGGTACAATGCATTGGGACTAGGGCTTACACTAACAATCCCTTTCTCTATCACTGCTAATAGATACAATAGTGTATCCCTTTTTGTTTTGGACCTTTCTACTAAATTTGGTGAATGCATGAATGGCTTCATTTTTGTGTGCAAGGAAAAACACCCATGTAAAAAGTGAAAAACATCTACAATGACATATGCATATTGTTTACCACCTAGACTCATGGTAGAAGTAGGACCAAAAAAATCCATATGCAATAGCTCAAGTGGTCTAGATGTTGAAATCATGTTTTTGCTTTTGAAAGAAGTTCTAGTTTATTTTCCTTTAACACAAGCATCACACACAACATTGTTTTCAAACCTTAATTTTGGAAAACCATCAACTATTCTTTTCTAGAGAGTTTTGAAATCAAATCCATACTTGCATGTCCTAATTTTTTATGCCAAATCCAAGCATCTTCATTGAAAGCCGAAAGACATTTTTCATTGAAAGATTTTGAGTCATTTAAATCTACAACATAAACATTTTGATGCCTATGACCAATGAATAAAACTTTTCTATCTTTGATGCTTTCAATGATGCAATGAGATGATTCAAATACAACACGATTATTCATATCACACAATTGGCTAATACTAAGCAAGTTATGCTTCAAATCATCAACAAGACAACATTTTTAATAATTGGTGAAGGTTCCTTACTCACTTCACCTTTACCTATGATCATGCCTTTTGAGTTGTCTCTAAATGTTACATATCCACCACTTTTGAGTTTAAGTTTGGAGAATTGACTTTTGTCTCCGATCATGTGTTTGGAGCAACCACTATCAAGGTACAAAGTGTTTTTCTTCACATTAGCCTTCATGCACACCTACAAGAGCAAAATTCAATTTCTTGTTTTTGGTACTCATTGTCTTTTGGGTCTATAAGAGTTAGTCCTAATTATTTTATGAAGGATGGTTTCTTTAGGAACCCATGCCTTCTTCACACCAATGCAGGCATTTTTCCTAACATTGCAACTATATGAAATATGTCCTATTTTACCACAATAATTGCATTTAGAAAATGGGAATGATGCATGTGGTCTAACAAATCTTGTATGATATGATTTGTTGTCTTTTTTGTAATCAAACCCAAAATCACTTTTGGACAGGACAACCTTTGACTCCCAAGTAGCTTGTCAAGATTTTCTTTCCCTTGAGTCAGTTTGTAAGACACATTAGTGAGCCATTCAACCTTATTCTTTAATGCAATATTTCCATTCATCAAATCACTTTCATGATTAGTCACACATTTAGCAAGTTCATTATTCAACCTATCATTCTCCTTTTTCAAACAATCATTTTCATTTTGCAAGACATCAACCGTTTAATCAAGTTCACACTCAATTTTCTTTAAAGCAACATTCTTAATGTAAAGCTTCCTAAATTCATCATGTAATGATTCAAATGCTTCATATAATTCATCATGAGTATAGGAATCACTTACCTCATTCTCCTCATTGTCTTCTTCCTCATTGTCTCCAATTGCCATGAGACATAAGCTAGCAACTTCTTCAATATCCTCTTCATCTGAACTATCATCGCTATCGCTCTAAGCTGCCACCATTGATTTGCTTTTCTTCTTAAATCTTTTGTTGGCTTTTTTAGGAGAGGACATTCGGATTTGATGTGCCCGGGCCCTTTGCATTCATAGCATATGATTTCATTCTCATTTTTGTTGGAGAAGTCTTTTGAGCCTTCTTTCTTGTATGGCTTTTTGGAGATTTTTTTCTTCTTAAGAAACCTCTTGAATTTTCTAGTAAGAAGAGAAAATTCTTCATCTTCTTCTTCATCACTATCACTAGAGACTTCGGCCTTTGAAGTTGAGGTTTTAAGTGCTATACTCTTCTCCTTCTTATTTTTTATTTCCTCTTCTTCTTCCTTCATGCTCATTTTATGACTGAGCAAAGAACTCATGACATCTTCTAATGGTAGTGTCGAGAGATCATTAGCTTCTTGAATTGCATTTTTGATTGGAGCCCAAGGCTTCAACAATGATCTAATAATCTTCCTCATAAGTGTGGAATGAGTGTATGTCTTTCCTAGAGCTTTGAGACCATTTATAATATCACTGAATCTATCAAACATGGCTTGAATTGATTCATCTGGCTTCATCTTGAAGAGCTTATATTTATGAACAAGTAAGGACACTTTGTTCTCTTTCACTTGCTTTGTTCCCACATAAATCAACTCAAAGGTATGCCAAATTTCATGAGCATCTTGACATTTTTGCACTTTGTTGAATTGGTCTCTACTAAGTACACAAAAGAGGATATAAATAGCTTTATGCTTGAATGAGATGACCATCTTGTCATATTCATTCCATTCTTCCTTTAGCTTTTTTACACCTTCACCATTAACAACTTTGGTAGGAACAAATGGGCCTCCAAACAGTATTTGCCACACATCAATGCTTTCTGATTTCAAGAATGTCATCATTCTTGTCTTCCAATATATGTAGTCACTACCATTAAAGAAAATAGCATGGTTAATAGATAAACCCTCATATTTAGACGTGTTATTTATGGATGTCATTTGGATCTTTTTCTCTTAGGATGTTAATCCAAATTCAAGAGAACTAGCTCTGATACCAATTATAGGTCCGAAATGGCAATCCAATAGGGGGTGGATTGGATTTCTAACTTTTAAAATAGATTTGAAAATGTTTTTGAACTAGCAAGATCAATTAATACAAGTTATAAATAAAGCAATAACAATAACCCAATTCACTTAAGTAATAAATGTGAAGAGAGAAAGGATAGAAGAAACAAAGCCAAAATTATAGTGGTTCGACTCTGTTAGCCTATGTCCACTCCTCAAGCTTTCCCTTGATGTTTTGAATCCACTATAACTTCCTTCTTCAATGGGTGAAGGCAACATCTACACACTCTTGCTTCAATGGTACAAGATTAAACCACTCAAATACAACCCTTGTTTTCAAGATAAACAAGAAAAAAATTCTCTCTCTATTAAAATAATTTTCTCTTACAAAGAAGAATGAAAATGTAATATATCACTCTCAAGCAAGAATAAATTTTCAAGTGTAAAGAGTACTTTTCAGAGGAATATGAATGATTTGTCAAATGAAGGCTTGATGATGTTGTTGGATGATTGCAAGTAGTTGTTCTAACTTCTTTGAAGTCTCTTGAATGTATTTATACCTTTGGAGGTCGAAAAAGACGTTGGAGAATTAATTGTAGCCGTTGAGAGATAGAGCAACCTTCACATTTAATGCTCTGAAACAACATATAACTCGAGTATTGCATGTGTAACTCGAGTTATCCATATAAGTAAATATGAGTTCTGAGCCTCTAACTCGAGTTGACATTTCCTCTCACTCGAGTTATCCATTAATATGACCGTTGGAACCACTCAGTTTTGACAATTGAACTCTGATCTTGTCAATCCTAGGTATAATCATTTTGTCTCCAATGATAACTCGAGTTAGCCTTCATACACTTGTTCCTGTTTGATTGAATTCTTCGAGTTGTGATCAATGATACTCGAGTTGAATTTATGCCTCTGATACCCCAGAATATTTAACTCAAGTTAAGCTTTTCCATAACTCGAGTTATATGTCTATTGATCAACTCGAGTTGTACCATATGAACTGCTACCATGAAAAGTCCTCTTACTCGAGTTGCATATCATGTAACTCGAGTTGTTCGGCACTTGAATAACTCGAGTTGGTGGTTATATAACTCAAATTGAATATTTGTACCTGATACTCTGATTTTTCTTCTCATCTTCTGGACGTTATTTTTGCTTCATTAACTTGAGTTAGATTAAGTTATAACTCGAATTATCTTCAAACATTCATACTTAAATGTTCAAGTATCAATCCTAATTTTGTTCATCATGAAAATACAAAGGGATCCAAATTTTAACCACCCTTAGTTCAACAACCGTAATGTTGCATGAGACACAATTGAATCAACTCCAAGAGTCGTTGTCCTTAGACCAAACAAATACTTTGGCTGATCTCTTTATTCGTGCCAACAAGTACATCTTACAGGCCGAAGTGATGAAAATAGTAGGAACCAAGGAAGACAAGGAGAAGAAGAGGAGGGAAAGAGAGGTTCAGGAGTGCACACCGCTGAGCGAGTCAAGGTCAATGATCTTGGTGGCAATATAAGGATCTGGACTCATTTCCTTTCCCCCAAAGACTGACAAGGCTTTGGGGAGGAAAATGGATGCTTACTATCGATATCATGACACCAGTAGGCACTTTATGGAGAAGTGTTGATACCTAATGAACTGAATCAAGGCACTGGTTCGAGAAAGTAAGTTGAACTGATTCGTCCACATGGATGCATAGAGAGGAGATAGGCACAACTATCCCAGTGAATAAATAAGGTATGACAACTGCCGAGGAGGTTATTGGCGATGAGGAAGGAATCAAGATTGAAGTGGTCAGGAGGAATGACTTCAAAAAATAAAATAAGACAACAAAATGGAAGAGCACCTCCTGTAGATAATCAGCCTGCACATCCAGCCATCAACACAATCTCAAAAGGAGAGACGATAGCGAGAAGCACATCCTCATCAAGGAAGGTGTATGCGCGCCAAGCATACTAAGCTAATGTCGTTGCACTTCCTTCACCGAAGAATAGGACTTCAAATCTATAATGGCTTGGACCTTCTTTGGGCTAGCTTCAATTTCTCATTGTGTTATCATGTAGTTGAGGATTTTTTTTCAAACTAAACTCTAAAAGAAAATTTGGTTGGGTTAAGCCTTATGTTGTATTTCTTCAACACGTTGAATACAGCTGCCATTCGATCTGTGTGGGATTCTTGCTTATTGCTTTTTACAATCATGTCATCAACGTACGCTTCCATTATCTTTCTTAGTAACTCTTTGAACACCATGTTCACCATTCTCTGACAAGTTGCTCATGTATTCTTCAAGCCAAATAACATGACTTTGTAACAATAAGTTCCATCCTCAGTGATGAATGCAATTTTTTCTTCGTATTTTGGATGCATCATGATTTGATGGTACCTAGAGAAGGCATCCATGAAGCTCAAGATTTCATACCCCAAAGTCTCATCCACCAACTTGTCAATCCTTAGTAGTGGATAAGAATCCTTGGGGCACGTTTTGTGAAAATCGATAAAGCTCACACACATTCTCTATTGCACATTGGCCTTCTTCACCATGACCTCATTGGTCAGCCATTCTGGATGGTAAACCTCTCAGATAAAGCTTGCATTTGTTAACTTGTTCACCTCCTGATCCACTACTTTTTGTTGGTCAGTTGATATGTTTTACTTCTTTTGCTTTACAAGAAGCTTCATGGGATCAACGTTGAGATAGTGTGAGATCACCTTCAGGTCAATCCCTGGCATATCAACTAGACTTCAAGAAAAAATATATGTGTTGTCTCTTAGGCAGTTCACGATCTCTTCCTTAGCATCTTGAGTGAGTTGATTTCCAACAAACATGAGGTTCTTTTTGTCAAATTCGTATAGCCTCACACCCTCTAGCTTCTCTACCAGTTCATGTTTTCTATCCATTTTCACCTCTTCTCCTTCTCCTTCCCTAATGGAGGAAACATAACAAGCTCAAGCCTTCTATTGGTCTCCTCAAACTTGTCTCATTCCTTGCAGAGTGGGAAACTCCATCAATACATATGTCGTCGAGATGACTGCTCTTATGTCATTTAATAGGGTCGCCCAGTATCACATTATTGGCTGTTGATATTGAATTCACCACTATAAAGGTGGCCATCCTTGTCACCGCTCGGTCACGTTGGTCACTCCCCAATGTGACTGGTAGCTGTATGGACCTAATCACAGACACAGTCTCACCATTAAAGTTGTATAGAGGTGTCTTAACCACCATCAATTGTTCTGCTGTGAGGTTATCTTTTCGAAAAAATTCTAGTAAACTAGGTTGATGAAGCTTCCATTGTTAACTAGGATTCTCTCGATCAGATGTTTCGCAATTATTGTAGATATTAATGTAGGGTCATCATGAGGAAGCATAATTTCTCCTATATCTACTGCTGTGAACGTGACAGGTTATTCCCCACTCTCTGATCGTGCTACGATGTTGACATAATATGCTTAGAAATCATACACTTTCCTTGATGAGGATGTGTTCCATGTCATCATCTCTCATCCTGAGATAGTATTGATGGCCAGATGAGCAAGCTAGTTATCCACAGAGGGTGCTCACACATTGGGACCTCTTCTATCTTCTTGAGTTCATCCCCTTTGGCCTATTTGTTTTTCATTCCTTCCCCGTTGCCAATCACCTCTTCTGCGGTTATCTTATATTTTGTCTTCTCGGGATAGTTAGGCATATCCCCTCTCCAAAAATCCATATAAACAAATCAGTTCAACTTTCGTTCATGGACCAATTCTTCAATCTAGTTCCTCACGTGACGACACTTTTTTGTGGAATGCTCACTCGCATCGTGGTACTTACACTGAGCTTCCATGTTCCTTCCCAAAGTCTTATCAGCCTTTAGCGAAAATGTGATAAGACCCGACCCTTCTATCGCTATCAGAATCATTGACCTTGATTCATTCAACGATATGTATTTTTTAAAGCGAGGAATGAAGTGTCCCTTAGATCATTATGGATTCTCTTTTGTCATGTTAAGCTCCAATTGAGTCTCCTTTTCTTTCTGCTTCTTCTTCTTGTCATCTTTGGTTCCTAATATTTTCATTACTTCAGCCTACAAGATATACTTTTTGGCATGAACAAAGAGATAGGCCAAAGTCTTTGGCTGGTCGAGAGACAACGATTATGAAAATTGCACTGATCGTGTCCCTTGTAGCATTGTTGCCATCCCTACTCTTGGTTGCAGATCGTGACCATCAAAAGTAGCATTTTTGGATCTATCTGAGTACTGTCGAAGAGTCTCCTTCTCACTCTGTCTTACACTCAACATATACATAGCATCCTTATTCCTCTTGCTATTGATGATGACGGTGTTAATGAACTCCTTCTCGAAATGCTCGAAGCAAAAGGCAATGCATCCTTCAACCTATTGAACTAAGAACGAGCATGGTCTTTCAACATTATGAGGAATGCATAAGACATTATAGCATCCTTCCATCCATGTAGAAGTATGATAGCTTCATAATTTTAGATGTTCTCATACAGGTCCTCATTTCCCAAAAAAGTTGGCAGTTGCAACATTTTGAACTTCAGGGGAAGTGGTTTTTCCATGATCTCCTTACTGAATAGGGCATTTGCCCTCTACTATTCTTCTTTTTCAAGAACCAACTTCCTCTATTTGAGGACGTCCTCAATGATCTTCTTCATATCGGCTACATCTCTAACATTCATTGAGGATAGATGCTCTGCTTTAGTCTTTCTTAACGGAACCTAACGATCTCATTTGCATGTACTCTCTAACATTTCGGGATAGTTCTCCTTTCTAATCTCAGCTTGAGCTTTGTGCACCAGGGTGTCAAGGTGCTCTTGTCGAAGTTGAGGATTTTTGTACTCTAAAGCTTAATGGAGTGGATTTTCCAATGGCTCTCCTGTTACACATCACGTCTCTCCATTGCTTCTCAACTCCGAGCATGTTAAGCCATTTATGGTCAACATGTGAATTTCTTCTATGTTTTGATGATTTACAAAACATTTGAAAAGTTTACGCTAAGCACATTTAACAACCCTCACGCTCATTGAACCATGATCAAAATGCATAGTACCATGATCTAGGCACACTGAAGACATCTGGAGCTCACTGGAGTATTTAAGTTTGAACCCTATGCACACAGATCAAAATCAAGGCACGTAGAATAACTGGTGTCTACGTACTAACAGATGTCTACAAACGCATAGCCCAAACAAGAGGGCACTCATTAATAACGAAGGTGCCTCACTGAGATTGAGGTGTTGAAAGAGTACCTGAAAAATATTAGGGGAAGGGGGTGAGTAAACTCAGTAAGGGACAACACTCTAGATCACATCTGGGACTCACATAAGCCATTTTGAAAGTAGTTCAAAAATACAGCCATAAAGTATTGCATATATAATATAATATAATATAATATACACTCTACATATATTGTAATTTTCTGAAAACGTTTTTCAAAACGTTTGCATCCATATATATATGGGACCAGAAACAAATCGATATAAGAGGTGTGGTCTATGCCACTAGACAAAATCAGACAGAGTACGTGTGTCTGGTCGGACACACGGCCACCATATTATCATGGCAACTAGGGCCTTGACAAAGTATTGGTATAACAAAGACTACATATCTCGTGACTAGGTATTCCATATTAAAATATTATATAAATAAATAAAAACATAGCAGACCAACATGCAGATCAGAAGGTTTATCACAAAAAATAATAATATAAAAATAATTTTCAAAAAAAAAGAGTTCTTATACCAAAATTATCACAGAAGTCAGATTTTTAAATTACCAAACCTTTAATTATTTTGTATTACATGCAGAGGTCCAGACATCACAAAAATATATAAGTTCGAAAAGACACAACTTATGTGTCTGAAACTGTCATCTCTCTCACTTAGACGTTGAGCCAAATAATCTAATCGTGCACCACTGATGGATGGCCAGTACAAACATATGACTGAATTAGACAGAACTGACAACAAACAAACCACATCGGAGTCAAATGCGGTACAGCGGCAAATGCGGAATATATGTTATGCAGATGAATGTCCCAAATCTAGACAATGTCGAAAAGCCTATTTCGATTGAATCTCTAACACCTTTGTCAAATATCGAACATCTTTGTAAAATTATAATTTAGTCCCTCAACTTTTATAAAATTACACTCTACTCCATAAGACCCTGAGAAATTATAGATTAGCCCTCAAACATTTTAAAAATTATAAATCAAATCCTCCAACTAGTCGAAATTCTCAAATCAGCCATCAAACTCTTGAAAATTCAAAAATAGAAAATTATTCAGAAATACCACAAAACTCGTACAACTCTAAAGCAATCGTTCCAAATCATTCAAATCCCCTCTAATCATACTCCAATGCACAAAACTACTATCAATTTTACCCAACAAACACAGAGTTATCAAGAAACCCAAATTTTTTCATACAAAACCCTAGTTAATCCAAATCTCTACACGAATCCTCTTCAATCTCACCTTCCAACACAAAACCCATACAAATCTAAGTCCATTCCACTAAAATATATGAAAAACCAACTCCCATTTGTTATCAAATAACTCCAAAACCTAATCCCTAGCTCAAATCGTCACACAACATAACCCAACAGAGACCCATATGTAGATTTCATGAAATTTATCAAAGAAATGAAAGAAAAGTGTGTTCTTACCTTTAAGACTTGATGGGAATTGATGGGAATGCAAGAAGAGAGGCGCAGAGATGAATTGAGAGAGTTTGGGAGTGGCTTGGTGTGAAAATGATGAAGGAGAGTCAGGCTAGGGGTCTTATAAGTCCCAACATCAAAACTCACTGTTTCACTCAAAACTACCCCAGAATGCAGGTTTACGTGCATTACCACATCCTTTACGAGTGTAAGGCACGCTTACGTGCGTAACTATAGCCATTACATGCGTAAGTGACGGTTTCAACTCCAGAACAATTCTACTTCAAGTTTTTTGTGCTTAGACACCTCTTAAAGCGCTTTAACGACCCCCTAGAGGCATTTTGCACAAAATTTCACACTTTTAACATATTTATAACTTAGAATCACAAACCCCATCATTCCCGGAGCTAACCTAACACCTAAAAATGATAGAATGACATACAAACAAAGAATGCTACGGAGAACTTGGTCGAAACATGCGAGATGTTACAAAAAGTAAGCCATCATCAGGGTAAATGAAAACACATTCATACATCTGAATCATACAGTAATTACGTCTCCCACTGGTTGGAGCCTATTCAAAAACGAAGCACATCTTATATTTACCCCATATACACTCAATAAAATCATTTGAAAGGATTTTAGGTCTCATGATCGAATTCTCAAAATGTTTCTCGAAATAAACTTTACGTACTATTTGAAAATACTTTATGCATTGAAAGTATAATTCCCAAAGTTGTCAAAATGTAACGAACAATATATATTTATTTAGACTTGTAATTCAATTAGTAATAATTGTCTTTAGGATAATTCTCATCTCAAATCATATTTTCATATTTTCTAAAAATCCATTCGAAAATTCTTTTTCACTTTAATTCATAAAAATGTGTAAACAACATCATTTTTAGCCTAACATAATTTCTGGAAAATAATAATGCTAAAGAAATCGAAAACTACATATAGTATGAAATTCAAATGTTCGGAAATGCAAGTGCACGAAAACCACCGATAAATTCATAATTTAAATACTCATAATATATGAATAATTGCAAAACCATAAAATCATGCAATTCTAATATGGAAAGTAATTTAAAGGAAGTTTTGTATCCTATTCACTCACAGTATTGATGATCTCTCTGACGATCTCTTCGATTTTGATCCAAAGCGTCAACTCCAAAACGAAACACTCCAATATATCTAAACAACATGCAAGATCTTGATCAGTTTGCTAAAATTATTATCAATCATAAAGTACTCCTTCAAGTTGATTCTATATTGTCTTTTTAGTTCCATTCAAAAAATTATGACACTTTTGTCACTTTCTTTCCTATATGACTAAATCACCCAAACCGAAGAACTTTAAACTAAATAAATCACTTTATAATACATCCACTCATATTACAGCTCTAAACGCCATTTGAATATCAGAATCCCAAGTCCCATAATCTCAATCAACACTAACTTGGTGTCTTTCAAAAATTTCCTAAGCAACAACCATACCAAATCATTTGATTAACTTATATAGTCATCTATATGCATATTTAAATCATCATTTAAATCTAATTCTATTCACACACAAAAACCCAATCTTCCATACACAAAAACATCAAAATTACATTTCAAAATCACTTACCCAAAGTTCAAACTCATCATATTTGGTCTCAATAATGGAAGAGGAATAAAAACCCATAAAAAGACTTATCAAAAACAAATTTTGGTTGTGATCGATGGCTATTCTGGTGGCTGAAGACGGTGGTTGATGGAACTTTTGAGCCATAATTGAAGAGCTCGATGAGAGGATTTCAACCATAGTGGTCTCGAGCTAGAACTCTTACCAGAACACCGAAAAAGGTGAAAACCATGCCTACTTCCTCCTCACACCTCACTAGATTCTGGCAACATCTATTGCAGTGGTTGGGTGGGAAATGACGAGGGATACGAGATGATCGTTATGGCTTAGACGGATCTAAAATCTGACTATCGATTATTGGATTATGAGCTTTTAAATTTTCTCTCTCCTTTTCTCTCCTTTCTTTCTTCTTCTTCTTCTCTATTTTCATTTCTCTCTCCTCTTCCTCAAACAATCTGCCAACTTCTCCCTCTCACTCTATTTTAAATAATTTATTTTTTTATTTACAATATTACCATTGCTCTTCTTCTTATTTCCTCTTTTTACATTTGTTCTTAATTTTAACCAAAAAATTAAATCCATAAGCTTGTTTACCCATAAAATACTAACTATAAACTTAAGATTTAAATTTTCCTTTTTTTCTTAAGACATTACATCCTTAGACATTTTAACATGTGCCTTGTATAAACCATCTTGCTTGCCTTTAGCAACTACAAGAGAGCCCTTACTAAGCTTCAATTTACCATCATTGAAGTAATTGGACTAACTCTCATCATCAAGTACTATAGTGGAAATCAAGTGAAATCGGATATCTAGAACATGTCTAACATTTTTCAATAATATATGCATCCAGTACTGGTTTCTATCCAAATATCTCCAATGCCAACAATCTTGCAAGCATTCCCATCGTAACCTTACCATAGTTACCACTAGTATAGGATGTGTAGAAATCCTTTCGGGAAGTAACATGATAGAAGGTTGTTGATGTATGATAAATTCACATAGATATTCCAGCATATATAGATAGCATTTTGGCATTAAGTGTACTTAATTATCCATGAATTTATACTTTTTTCGTGTTTTGTGTAAGGTGAATGAGAATGCATGAAAAGTGGATGAAAAGTGATGAAAAAGGCACGAAAAAATATTTCTCAAAAGGAGCCTAAGCGATGGAAAGAAATGAGAGAAAACTTAATGCAAAAGAAGCAACATTTGTCGTCACACCCTATGGTCATGGCCATGATACAGGGTCTGATCAACAACCAAAGCTCCAGCAAAATAGTAGGTAGTCACGGTCATGATATACATCGTAACCAATAATGGCTCTAGGGTGTGACCCAATCACACCCTAGAGTCACGACCGTGATGGGAGGGTGTGACGCCCCTGAAGAGAGAGAACAATGTGATGGACAATGACAAAAAGGTGGGGACCAAAGCATATATCAAGGGCATTTTTTGGAGATTTTTGCTATGGTTTGTGGGGGACCAAGATGGGTATAAATACACCTCTTTCACATCATTTTAGGCATCCTTTAGATCAAGAAACACTCACCACTAAAGCTTGAGAAAAGAAATAAGAGAAGCCAAAAGGAAAAAAGGGGTTCCTTGAAGAAACTTATTGTCTTGGAAAAGAATCCCTCTCATATTTTGTTTTCCATTTCTTATTTTTATTTTGGTGATCTTGTTTTCTTATAGAGGTTAGTGTTTATTTTCATTTTCTTTAAACAATGGTAGTGTAGATCTTTAGTTTGGATTTTGAATTGTAGGTTTTGATGAATGTTTGCTATATTTATGAATGTATGTTCAATATTTGAAGTTTGTTTAATAGGTTTTGTGATTTACGTTCTATATTTGATCCGTGCCTTTGGATTTGATTTTATGGCTTGTTTTAATTGACTATTATTGATCTTGATCACCTTGATGATAGTTTTGATAAACCTAGTTGATGAATTGAGAGATGAAGACTAGGTGAGGTCTACAAGCATTAAACTTACATGATTTAGGATAGACATATTCTATGCATGTGATATATTTGATGAAATTCCTCAAAGGACTTGATAGGCCTAGTTTGGCTAGGTGTGGCCGAAAGGACCCACCTAGGAAGAGTAGGTACGACTTGAGTGACCTTGAAAGAGGGCTTGAGTGAGTCATATGGAGAGAACATTCAATCCCAAAAACCATTTCATTGATTTAGCAAAAAGGAGCCTTTGCTTGCATCTCAATGATCCAATGCTTTTATTTACATTGTTATTTCATTTCATGTTTTTAAAATCAAACCCATCACAACTCAAAATCTCGGTTTTTATCACTTTTCTTTTCTCTTCGATCATTAACTAGTACACGTTCTCTGTGGATTCGACACCCAAAGAATACTCCAAGGGTTTTATTACTACATCGACTCTCGTGTATTTGCGAGAGACCCTATCAGTTGCATAATCAACAACTTAAGTAGAATTCTAGCAATTGACATTTTACACAACCATCATCACAAACAACAATTACTTCACCATCAGATGCAACTACAACAATGTTCTTCTCATCATTTTGTTATTCACTCTCCCCCCTTAGCTTGCCCCTTTTTAAACTTTCTGCACTCTTTTCTCATATGCCCTGACTTGCCATAATATTAACACTTAATTGAACTTCTCAATTCATACCTCCCTCTCAACTTATCTCAATTCTTAGCATTTTTTTTACTTCTACCTCATCTCTCTATAACCAGTGCTTCTTAATGTGAAGAGAACCTAAGTTCTTACCATCTTATTTCTTCATTAAATAGATTCTCCTTCATTGTATTAATAGACAACTTTCCATTTGGTTGAATTACTGAGAGTAACCACTAAAGTTTCACAACTATCTGGTAAACTACCTAGAAGCAAACAAGTATTTAGCTCATCTGGTGATGGGATCTCTAGATTTCATAACTAATCCATAATCTCTTAAAAGTCATCATAGGCTTAGCCATACTCATCCCATCTTTATACCGCAAATGAATGAACTTTCTCATCAAGAAAGTTTTGTTCTGTGGAATATTCAAATCATACATGCTAGCCAATTTAACCCATAACTTATGCATTAACTTCCTTAATGACATGGTGGAGCAAACTGTTGTCTATCCATTACCAAATCAAGGTAACTGCTTTTCTATTTATCCACTCTCATTCTTTATTTGGCTTATCATTAGGTATTGCCTTGTCACCTTCAATTGGTTCATATAAGTCTTTGCAGATTAAAACATCCTTCATTCTTGGTTTGTAAACCGAATAATTCAACGATGTTTATGAGACTTGTCCATTTGTCTTGCACAAATTAGCACATCAAAAATTAACTATCCTTGAAACCACCAACTTGTGTCTCTAATACCACTTTGTTAGGAAGATAGGCTACAAACACACACTAATCAAACACTTTCGACTTTGTGTAAAACCAAATAGGCAATAAATCGAACACAAGCAAGTCAAGTAAACACACAAGAAAACACAGGAATTTTGTACATGGAAAACCCTTCGAATGTGAAGGGAAAAACTATCAGTTCGCAACCATTAATAAACTTCCACTATATCAAAATAATGGGTTTGTAAATATAGTTGGTCCCAATGAGTATGACACTCCAAGAGGGGGGTGAATTGGATTTTTAGCAAGTTCAAAACTTTGTTGAAAATCTTTTGCAAACTAAAGCAAATAACAAAGTTCTTTTCAAATCAAAATCAAAGTATAAGTGCGGAAGTAATAAATCACCAATTCACCAACAAGATCAAGCAAGTGCAAGGTAAAGTAAATAAGAGTAAGGGAAAAAGAGTAAGGGAGAGAGAAATCAAAGCCCGATATTTATAGTGGTTTGGTCCTCTTGACCTACGTCCACTCCTATAGATCCATTAGAGAATTCAATCAACTATCTCCTCGCTTGCGGGTGGAGGGAAAACTGTTTACAACAACTTATTTTTGCAGGATTAACAAGCAAATCGTTACACTTGTTTTTGCGGGCTCAAAAAGTAAACTGTTACCCTAGTTTTTGCGGGATCAACTAGAAAACTATTACACTTGTTTTTGCAAGCTCAACAAGCAAACTGTTACTCAAGCTTTTGCAGGATCAACTAGAAAATGGTTACCCTAGTTTTTGCGGGTTTAACTAAAAAACTGTAACTCTAGTTTCTAAGGCTCACTAGAAAACCTATCTACCCCAAGAAAAAAAACTTTGCTTGTTACAGATTTAACCCCAAAGGTATAACAGATTAAAGGCTCATACCAACCCAATAATAAAATTGCAAGTAAATAGTTTAAATGGGTTGTAAAGGTAAAGAAGAGAGATAGAATGATTAGCAAATCTTAGCAAAGGTATCTCTTACTTCTCTTATGTTCTTGGGCGTCTATTTATAGCCACTTGCAAGAATATAACCATTGGAGCCTCGAAGTAGCCATTGTGAAATGAGACAAATTCTGTCTAGTAGCAACGTCATCTTGTACTACATGCGTAGCCACCATCTACGTGCATATAAATTTGTTCCATCTAAGTTATGCGTGTTGTGTATGCAAGTCTATGTGCATTGCAAGAAATCCAGTGGTCTCGGCTTTATATGGATCAACTTCCGCGTGCTTTGCTTCTTTACTGCGTATGTTGATCTTGAGTTATGCGTGCATAGTGCCACCTTCTACGTGCATTCCCTGATATCCAGTGGCGTGCTACGTGTGTTGCACTTTGTTCTGTGTACATAGACGTCTGATCAAAGTCTGCACCTTTGATTTTGCATGTGATTTGTGTCAGGGAATGTCAGGAATATTCAAATTCAAGTTCCCAAGGAGCGTATTGGCTTTGTTAGATAGTCTAGCTCATCTCTTCTGATGCCTTGGTATTTTCATGCTTTGTGCATGACTCACTGTACTAATATTATTTGAATTCATGTAAGAGAATATTCTCTTTTTGAAGTTCTCACACGCTGCAACAGATCTTGGCTTTACTTTAATGACATGTCATCTCCATCTACGTGCGTTGCATTTGCCTTCTGCGTGCGTTGAGATTTGCTTTAATGATCACCTATTTGCTCATTAACGTGCACATCATTCATCTCAACGTGCATCTGTGTGCATTAGCTTTCTCCTCATCAATCTGGATGCTCGTCAATGTGTATAGCAGCGTCTACTGCGTGCTTAGAGAAAGATCTGATGCTTTCGGCCCTCACTGCCATGCACATCTATGCGATTTGTAGGCTCTTCTATGTGCGTAGAAGTCAGTTATGCATCCTTCAACGTGCTTTGATGACTCATAAGGTACTTTATGGCTAGATATGAGCAAGTCTACAACTTTACACCTATTTCATAGATGTTTTGCATTCATCATCATCAAAACTGAACTCGACAGTATTAAGTCTTTTTAGGACAATCTAAAGATCAATAATAATAGTTCTTCACTTAAAAGTGGATAAACTACTCAAAAACAACTAATAAAGTAGATAGAAATTACCGCATGTATTGATAGAGACAACCACAGGAGAGGGCTTTCCACAATCTGCATCGATTACTTTGAAGTGCTTGATACCAAAAACAATATATTGTACTTTAGTAGAATTCAGGCATGAAATCACCTTATAGTCTAACCAACCACTTCCTCTCACAATATTGAAAAAAAAAAGTCAACTTTCTTATGTGCCTTTTATTCTGCGCTGTGATCCAAACTATATGATTTAACTTTCTTACTTTTTATAGGATATTTTTTTCCGAGCTTCTATAATTTTTTTATTAAGATAATATATTTTTTATTAATGTACAATTTTTTTATGTTAAAATTGTAGAAATTTCTAATACGTCAATGAAAATTATTAATTAGTTATTAATCATAAAATTATAAATTTTAATAAAAAAATATTACATTTTGATAAGAAAAACTTATATCTTGATAAGAAGAAAAATTGTACGAACTCTTGTAACCATTTAATTATAAAAAAAATATTTATTTTTATACCATCACGACAATCAATCAAATTTGGGTTTTTTTAAGCTATGTGGGTCCCATACTTGCCACGTGGATGGAATCGACCAACATGTTCATATATATGATGATTTCTTTCTAAAAGTGATTCATTACGATTTACCATGTATGTATGTATTAGTCTAAAGACACGGCAGGTAACTTGTAGGTTAAAAATCCAAAGTAGTAGCAATCAATCATTAGCTAAATTAAAAAGCGAGTAATACGGAGCGACCACTCAACATCTCAAATCCAGACCGCATCACATCATAGGAGAGAAGTCGGTGTGTAAATGCTGGAAAACAACGTTGGACCCCACCACCTTCCTCTCTACACAGTTTTAGTTACATTTAAGTATATGTATAAAATTATATATTAAATTAATTAAAAAATAATATATAAATAGTTAAAAATAATTTGATGCATATTTTAAAAAAATATTATATTTTAATCGATTTAATGTATAATTTTAGTGATACAAATGTAACTAAGAATTTTTCTACAAACGAATATAACAGCCTGTGTTAGAGCTGTGAACACAGCAACGTTTCACCTCTCACACTCTTTTTCTTCTTCCCATTCTCTCTTTTCTTCTCCTCTCTTCTTTCTCTCACTAACACATTTCCAGAACCACCATGAGTTCCATTATCCAAACCTTTCAAAAGAGAACGTCATCACTTCCAGTCTCTAAGACCGACCCTGATGAGAATGGCCTGAGAAGAAGGCTCTCATCTCTGTCTCTAAATCTCCAACCAATTTCTTCTTCCCCGGCGGCTTCATGGGCATTTCA
>CAODLS011545747.1:0-12310 GCA_948243855.1 Flueggea neowawraea
CAGGTGACAATATATCAGGGCGGATACTCAATGCTTGACCAAGTTTAATATATGCTGGGCCTAATGAGGTCACAATTTCCCTAAGTTCAATGGCTCTGGCAACTTCATTCTGGTTAGAGAATATAAAAAATAAATCAGAAGAACAAAGAAAGTTGCATTTCAATATAAAACATTAAGAAGAACAAAGAAACAACCATGCAGTTTCTACAGGAAGATATCTGACTTGAAATATGGAATGGAAAAGGCAATTGACGAAGGACCACGCAAAACATTAACATTTATAAATAAAGGTCGCTAGTAGGAAAGTCATCCGGAAAAGAGAGTGATTTACTTGGAATTGCTCTGACAAAAACTACGAGCATTTTTTGTTAAAATGATATATACAGTTCTTTCAGTTGGTAAAACATTATTTAATCCACAACCAGAGGGAAGAATCAGGCAAAGCAAAAAAAGGGCGAACAAACAGAAGGATAAAGCCCGTCACTCTTCTTCAGCGATGCTTTTCTTGTGTATAGAAATTTAAGCTCTGTCAAACAGGAAAATGAAAACAAAATCCAAGTTCATAAAACTCACCTCTTTGACCTTCTTGTTTATCACGTCCCCAGCAAGACGTGATAGAAACCCTCCAGCAACAGAAAGTAGCTGAACAATTCGGGTTGCAACAGCACGTGGCCGTTTCCCCCAATATGCGGAGATGCTAGCAGGATCATAAACCAAAGGCAAAAACTCACTGCTTTCGTCCACCTGAAAACATTTAAACATCACATCAAAGTCAGAATCCCGCAAGCAAACAAACAACAGACAACTAAAGGTGTAAAAGTAATTAAAACTAGAGATACACCTCAACAAGACGGAGCTTGACGTTGTCATCAGCAAACTGAGCATCTCTAAGATTTTGACCCCGAAGTCCTCTCATAAGAATTGCCAATTGTTCATTCTCTTCCATTTGTGCCCTAACTCTCTTGATCTCCTGCGAAACCTCTCCCATTCTCTGGACATTCCATATACTATTAATCAATTCGCTTGCATTACTTAAGCTTAATTGAAAAGAAAAATTACTTTATCTCATTTAGCAGCAAAACAAACGCCTAAATTACAGGAAACAATTGTGAGAAAAGAATATTCTATTAAAGCTTTAAAAATTATATTTCCGTTGAATTGAATTCGAGTAAAATTCAAAATCTCGACCTCAAATCTCTAGAGAGCGCTCTATTATAACTTGACGACAAGTTATCAAATGCAGGAAAAAAAAATAGAACTTGATACTACTACAAACACTGAAGAGTGAAACTAACTACCGTTGAAGCACCGTTGACCGGTTTCAACGGAGAGGAAACACCGTTAACAGCTCTCGATCTAGACGAGCCATTCCGGTTGTTGATCGATGAGGACGGTTTTTTATCCGGTCCCGTTTGCGTCGGCTTTGGCTCCGTCGCAACGGCAAGTACCCGGTTAGTTCGGTTTTTCCCAAGGAGAAGCCTAGAAGGGGAAGATACGGAATGACGGCGAGTGAAGCGTCGGGGCTGGGATCCGCCGTAGACGAGAGGTGCTGCGTCCATTGGGGGGCAATGATCGGGGTCGAAGGCGGCGGTGGAGTTTCTTTTTTTTTTTTGGGAAGCTGATGGAGGGAGTCGAGTGAATGGGAATGAAAATGGCGGTCTTTTATTTTTATTTTTTAATTATTTTAACGGTTGTTAAATGGTATGGCCGTTAGAAGAACACGTGGCGAGCTTTGGAGCAAGTGGGAAAGTGGCCGGCTGCTCCATTTCCTCTCGTGCGCACTTGTGGCTGTGTTCTATGGTTGGCCGTTGGCGGGGTGCGGTAAGTGACGAGAGAACTTTGAGGCCAAACAAATCTTTAAGCCATTGTTTGGATCCTTATTTGAACAATAAAAAAAATAAAAAAAAAAATTATTTCTTTTAATAAGAGAAAAGAAAAAAGAGAAAAATATTTTTCCTTTTTTTATTTGAATATTATAACTTAATTAGGAGAAAAATTCAATTTCTCACTTAAATTAAATACTATTTTGTCCACACTTAATTTTTATTATTAGATGTAGTATAGAGGACAAAAATGTATTTTTATTATCATTTATACTCAATTCTCTCCATTTGGTGAGAAATCATCTCATGCTTCAATTCTGGACATTTTCCTTTATTTTAATTCTTTTCTCTTCATTTCTCTTCATTTTCATTGAAACAAACAATAGAAAAGAAAAGAAGTTTGATTTCATTTCTTTTCTTTTCTCCCCATTTCCATCCAAACAAACAAGGGCTAAGGCTTATGATTCTCTCCATTTTAAAAGTCCCATTTTTATCTAACAAGAAGCCTAAATTCCATATATTTTACATCGGAGAGTAATACTTGTATAATTACGTTCAGTAAAACATATTACTACTGGCTATTTTCGGCTTCCCTTCTTTTCCCATAAAAAAAGAAGCCTAAATTTTTTTTAAACATATAGTATAGGATTTAACATTTTTTCTATAAAAAGTGTTATAATCTCCATTTTTTTTACTATTTAAGAATATGTTTATCAAGTAAATTTGGAGAAAAAAAAGAATTTACGAAAAGAGAAAGAGAGATATCAACGAGATGAGAAGAGATGAAAGAGGCGAAATTAATTCTCAAAATCCAAACATGATTTCATAGATTATAAGAGAGTAGAAAGTTTTTGGTAACAGATTTTTAAATGTAGGGATGAATCACTATAATTTTAACAATACAGGGACTCACATACTAATTGAAGCAAAACTCACGGACTACAGAAATAATGACCCTACTTGTTTTAATTCACTCGCTAAACATAGGGGAGATATTTCCAACGACGAACATAAAAAAAAAACAAAAAAGGAAAGGGAAATGAGGTATCGCAATAGCAGCCGTGATCTCCCAAATAGGCCACGTGTCGATTGCCCACGAACAGTATATATATTCGCGTCCAGTGCAATTACACTTTTCCTAGTCACCCAGAAACTTCGCCACCACGTTCACATCGTCTTCCTTCCTTCCTCAGTTTTCCGTCGAGTAGCAAACAGAGCATCCAATGGACAGGTACCAGAGAGTGGAGAAGCCCAAACCTGAAGAGGTCATTAGCTAGAATGAGATCAGAATCACTGCTCAGGTCTCATCAGAAATTACATAACCTATGCTATTACTCTTCTTCAGGTTCACTATCTATTGAATTTAATCGATTAATTTCCATTCTTTCTTGGTTTTAGTTCAGTTGTGAATTGTGATTGACATTGTTGTTGTTGGACGACTAGAAAGTGTTGAACTTGATTTGTGAATGGAATGTGAAGGTTGAATGAGGAACCCTTTTGTGAAATGGAACCATAAAGCTGAAATTGGATGATTTTGTATGACTGCAACATCAATCTTGAAAATGTGAAAAGAAAATATGCAATCTTTATGTGACTCTCATTTCGGTTTGCATGTAAAGTTATGATCTTTATGTTATTGTGGTTTTAGTTTCTTAGTTAGCTTGCTTTCTTGTTAGTATCTAAGTAGGGATGATGCATTTGATCCCTCGATTGTTTTAGTAATTGGGATTTGCATGTATCAAGGTTTGTTAAAAGCTTTGCCCAAGAGCCACACATGTAACAATTTTAAGTGTTAACACAAACTGTGTTTCTGGATACCATGCTTTGTCTTCTTGAAACATACTTCTTGAATAATTTTATTTTGAACAGTTTTAATTAATAAATAAATAGATGAAAGATATTCACTTATGCGCTAAAAGAAGAATATGATATCACAGGTGACTAGTGAGTTGTTACTGCAATGTGTATCCTTGAAAGCAGAAAATTTACTGTCATGGGGTATTTCATGTATACAGCATTGATGGGATTGAAATTTGCAGTTACATGATATGTATTTTCTTCTCCTTTTCTTTTTTCAGGAGAAGCAAACGAAGGAAATTGTTCTAAAGGCAATGGGGCAGGCAATCAGCAAGACAGTGGCCATTGCAGAGTTCATAAAGGTTGGTGTGTGCAAGTTAATGAATTTTTGCTACTTGTTCATAAGTAATATCTGAAGAATCTTGTATTTTTTAATGTGTGCTCAGAGAAGAGTCCCTGGGTTGTATCAAGATACTTCAATTAGTTCTACAAACATAATTGATGTGTGGGAACCTGTTGAAGAGGGCCTTATACCATAAGATGCCTGCTTTCTTGCCCTATTCTTGTTCTTTGTTGGTGCAATGCACACTAAAGTTGTGTGATCTTTTGTTCCGAAGTTTTGTTATATCTATTACGACAATTTATGCAGATTGGAGATAAATCGCCAAGTCTCGCTTATTACAATCACTTTGTCAACCATAGAGTTGAACAAAAACTCTCCAGGGTTGTTGACTGCCTGTTTTGTTTCTACTAATGACCATTTCTGGATGTCAACTTTTGTCTTTCTAATTGGGGATAAACATTTGTACGAAAATCTGCACTCACAGGTTCCAAGCACCATCTATTATGGAGCCATCCAAACCACAACGAGAAATCCCACAGCAGCAGCCCATGAAACAAAGGCCTGCTCCAATGAATGGGTTTAATGAAGGCAAGTGATTTATTATTTCGCTGACTGTAATTCTGTTATAATCAATAATCACCTTGTTCAATTTACTTAAGAGCTTTTAAACCGGAAATTGCATTTCCTTTTGAAACCCATATAAATGCGTTCTGTATGCTTACTACTTGGTACATCCACTTTTCTTAGAAGTCGGCAGGTTTTATCTTGATTTCAATGTAATCACCATAATCTATTTTTTATTTGATTGCAGCTCCATACGGTCAAGGAAGAAATTATGGCAGAGGCAGAGGACGGGGTGGGGGTAGAGTTGGATACAGGAACTACTATCAAGGTTTTGACTCAGTAGCTTTCGATTTATACAATTCTTATATTTTTAGTTTGTTTATCCTTGTCAACTGTGTCTTGTGCTAGATTGGTTAATTGCTGTAATTCTTATCAATTTATGCTAATAAAGTAAATCTTATACTTCCCACTTGTTTCAGATTCATATGGCCAAGGTCAACAATATGGGAGGGGCAGGGGACGGAGTTGGGGTAGGGGCAGGGGTGGATGTGGGAGCTGTCAAGGTTTTGATTTCACTATGCTGTTATTCATTTCTTCCAGTTTCAGTTTGCCTGTCACTGTCATCTCACCAAATTATTCTGATAACAGAAAGCAGTGGCTATCACTATTATGGTGGAGGGGGACAAGGAAGGGGCTCGGGTTATCGTGGTGAGTTCATTTTCAGTATATATTACATTTTCTTCACTTATTCACTAATTTGGAAGACACTATGGAGCATATGCCAACACCATATTTCATCACATGCCTTCTATACCCCAGAAAATATTTTCCAAGAATCTTCTTATGGAGAATCATAAGAACTAGTTAAAGAGTATATCTATTAGGTCCTCTGTGTTGAACTAGGAAAAATGTATGTTCGTTGTGATTTGAAGCGCACTGGAGTTAATGACATGACAAAGAGTAATTCCTGAAACAACTTTAGGCTGATTCCAAATTTTAGTAGCTATAGTTATTTTGATGAAACTCTAGGCCATGATTTAGCAACTCAAATATGGTGCTGACGAGCTTTAATGCTTTATACTAGATAAATGTGGTCAGAAACAGACTTTTATGCTTCTATATGCATGATAGGAGTTTATTTATCTGGTGCAGGATACGAAAGAGGCAGGGGCTACAGCTACAACCGTGGACAAGTTGCCAACCGTGGGAGGGGTCGTGGAAGGCGAGCAGAGACATAGCCGTAGGTTGCCGCTGGAAATTATGTTTAGTCTAATCCTTAACGGTTAACTCGGTACTTAAGACAATAGGATGTCAACATTAGGAAGAAATTTTTGTCCGATCGAACCAAGAGAGTATTCAGTTTTACTTCTAGCTCAAGAATACAGCAGTGCTTTTGTTGTGACTGATGTTTCAGTAGCCTCACGAATTGTTGGGAAACTGCTTATTCCATTAATCAATATCCATGCCTTGCTTTCTTTGTTTTCATTTTTCTCTATTGTGAATTGAACTCCAGCGTTGAATCGATATTACTCTGTTGGTTTTGAACCTCACAAGTAACATTGAATGGTGATGTTTAATGGTGGTGTAATGGTGAAATGTTGGTGGGGGACATGGGAGGGAAAGTTGTGAGGAAATTGGCTGGTCCATTAATTCATCCAAGCTGAGACTGAGAAGATAATGATCCTGCTGGCACAGTTTTCGATACGCCTACTGCATCACAATTTTTCCATATGCGCTTTCTTTCTCCGCTTCACCTTCAACTCATTCTGTGTATGTAGAAATAGAATTTTGTTTTTCCATTAATTTAAGAATTATATAACAATTTCCTGTTATTTAAATTGCAGAAGACTTGAATTCTCAAACTATAGCTTTTGTATTGTGACTCTCGTGGTCTTTACCTGTGTGAGATTTAATAATAACAACAAGTTTAGAAGCCTGTAAGGGCATAGTATTTTATTTTATTTATTTTATGATTAATAAAAATAATTTAAAATTTAATTAAATTTAAATCATATAAAATAAATATTACATGTAATTATAAAATTTAATTATTAAGATATAAGAATTATAAAAAAATTATGATTGATAGTTTTCATTCGATATACATATTAAGTATATTATAATTTTATTAAATAATAATAATATGATGATTAATCTTAATAATAAAGTATACACATTTTAGAGTGTCTTTCGATATTCTTTTTTGATCGAATTCATATATTGTATATAATATGATGATTAATCTTAAATTATGATACATTTCAAAGTATTACTTTCAAATATTACAAAATATTTTTAAAAAAAAAATATTCTGAGACACCTCTAGGTGTTCGGCGTTTTCAATATCTTAATAATTCAAATGAAATATTTGTAGACTATAAAAATTTTACTATAAGTTTTAGAACTTTTACATATATAAAAATTAAATCTAATTCTATTTATTAAAAGAAGAAGAGTCTGTATTATTGAGTTTCAGCCTTGATGATTACGTTGAATATAGAAAATTCAAAGGAGTGTTTGGTTTGTGCATCGAAAATAATATTATTTGATCAAATAAAATTATTTGATCGAATAAAGAATTAGACACTAAAAATTTTAAGTCAAATGACGAAAATATGAAACATTTTTATCTTAAAATACGATAATTGCATTGATTATCATCTTTGTTGTTATTAATTTATTATATATTTTCTAGTCCTTGAAAGACTATTTTTCTGCTTGATCTTGATTATTATACATATTATACAAAATTTAATTGTTAAAGTATAAAAATTGTAAAACAATTATGGTTGATAGTTTTAATATGCGATATTTTGTCCGGTATACATATTAAGTATGTTATAATTTTATTAAATATTTTTTTCGCTATGTCAATTAAATCAATTGATCTTATGTTACACCAAAGAGCAATTTTTTGTATTTGTATATTTAAATTTTTATTTTATATAATTTATAATAAACAAAAAGTTTGGAAGCATTTTATTTTTTTTTCTATTCAACAAAATAATTTAGATGGAAAAAATAGTATGATTTTTTAATATTTTTTGTATAATTCATCTATGAAAATTAACTTATACGAATCAAAATTTATCTAATAATGGCAATAACAATCGCCAGTTGCTGTAATTTTATCTTTAATTATGAATTGTTTCTTTTAATGACTTAAAAATAGATTATTTATTTTATTTAAATTATTATTAAAAACTATATTTTTTTAAAAAAATAGATATAAAATTAAAACTAATTATATGTCTCTTGAAGTTCTCTCATTAATATTTAAACTAAGTTTTAATAATAGATTATTAAATGAACTTAACTCATTTTAATTAATTAATAAATTTATACATAATAAAAGCATATTTAATGTGTTCACTAAAAATTAATTAAATTAATCATCTAAAAAATTATTTAAAATTTATAAATTATCATAAAATTCAAAAATAAATAGAAAAATTTTAGAGAATATTTTTTGATCTTTTTTGTTGTCTAAAATACTATAATATATATATGATACTTGCACAATTGCGAAGTCAATCTAATTAATTTCCGTAATTTAATTAACTGGCAGTTGCGTAATGCTGATTCGATGTTCCAAACGGGTAAGTCTATTGATTCAATAACATGGTAATGCTCGAAATAATTTATGACGATATATTTTTTCTCAGTTAAATAAATTTTAATTAATTTATCCCTGCTGCATAAAAAATCACATGATTACTAGCCATAAATACTATCTTTACGTAGTTGTTTGCAAGTGCACAAAATTAGTGAAAATGAAAGAAGAAAAGCGGGGAAAGAAAAATGGGTAGCAGGACGAGGATGATGAGGAAGCACTCACTGTTTAAGATTAAAAAAGCCACGTGGCAGAAACCCATATGTCCCATGAAACAGTACAAACCCAGTGCGAAACGAACCTAGACATTGGCAACGTCCAAGTTCGAAATCTTGTATGATACACCACTATGACTCCCATAACCGCCTCTCTCTCTCTCTCTCTCTTTTTCTCTCTGCATATCCAAAGCTTCACTCTACTTCTCCAAACTCACACAAAGGTTCCAGCTTTCCCAAAGATTCCAGCTTTTTGTGTCAAAAAGATAGTTTCTTTTTTGTGGGTTTTTTGGAGAGAGTCAAGTTATAAGATGATGAGTAGTCCGAGGAAAGGAGAAAGGGTTGAAGTTCAAGAGCTAACTCCACCATATCATGTCATTCATAAGCTTCCTCCTGGTGATAGCCCTTATGTTAGAGCCAAGCATGTTCAGGTATTTATATGCATCTCAAATTATGTCGTATTAAGTTTGTTCTTTCTGGGTTTTGTGAATGTAATCTAATTTCACCTCTAAAGTTCGATTTGGACGTTTTCGTTCAGATACGTTTGGAAGAAAGTTTCTTTCCTTAGTTTGTTTGGTTTCCATTTTTTTTTTCGTGGGAAAGTTTAACTTGGAAATTACAAACAGTTTTCCTTTGAAACGAACAGGGTTCTTGTTGTTTTCTTCTTTTTCTTTTTTTTTTTGCTATTTCTTAGATTGGGTTATAATAATGAACTTGTTCCACTAAACTCCTTTTTATCATTCATGTATTAAAAAATAAGAAATGCATTGTAGTTGTAGACCATTCATTTAGTGGGTTCCCCGTAAAGGAAATGCAACGTTCTGGATCGTTGACTTGGCCCAAAAAAAAAGGAGGAAATTTTTTACCCACATTTGATAAATTTGTCCTTTGTGGACATAAATAAATGAGGGTGAGCACATGAATAGACACATACTTTCACAATCAGAGTAGGTAATTATCTACATCTTATTTAGGTAAGAATTTTCACTAATTTGATTAATTTACTTGGAGGTTGGCATTGGTTTAAATTGTACGTGAAAAAAACTAATTTCAGGAGGTTGTATGAGTTTAGTTGGACAAATATATTTGCTGGAACTGTTAAATTATTTTTATTTCTCAACTTGGAAACCATTGTCTGTTAGTAATTGTTTTTGCTGATCTTATTAAGAACCTTTCTTAGTAATGTATCTGAGATTATTTCTATTTGTTTATATCAGTTTTCTGGTTCCTGAGAATCGAAACTATACAATTTTGGTTCGTGATTTTCAATTTGTTTCTTGTCCATATGAATGCAGCTAGTTGAAAAGGATCCAGAAGCGGCAATAGTTTTATTCTGGAAGGCAATAAATGACGGAGATAGAGTAGATAGTGCTCTGAAAGACATGGCACTTGTTATGAAACAGCAGGACAGGGCAGAGGAAGCGATTGAAGCTATTAAGTCTTTTAGAGATCGTTGTTCCGAACAAGCCCAAGAATCAATAGACAATGTGCTTATTGACTTGTACAAGGTAAAAATGCTAAAAAGATATACACTGACATGTTTCAGTATGTGAGAGATCCAACTAATCCAAATTTCAACCGACCCTTATAAATAACAAAACTCTCTCTGACTAAGTTTACAAACTAAACTTTTTTTTATATTGCAGAAGGAAATGTATATCATTGTCATCTGTTTGGTGCATTTATCTAAGTTATGGCGAAATTTTGCAGAAATGTGGGAGAATACAGGAGCAGATAGAGCTTCTGAAGCAGAAGTTGCAAATGATTTACCAAGGAGATGCCTTCAATGGAAAGCCGACCAAGACAGCTCGTTCTCATGGAAAGAAGTTCCAAGTCACAATCAAGCAGGAGACCTCTCGTATACTGGTATTTGCTCTCTTCTTTGTTCCATGACAAATTTGTTGGGATTTTTTACTATTTCAAGTTTAGTTGAATGAAAACATCTCAATCTATACAGTTTTATCTTCTTCGCCAAGCGAATATGTGTTGTTGATGTAGTCTGTTTAGTGCTGCATTTTGAAGTCAATAGTCAGTGTGTATCAGAAATTTTGCAGACTTGGGAAAACTTTATGAACTTGTTATGCAGGGGAACTTGGGTTGGGCATATATGCAGCAAGGAAACTACTGGGCAGCTGAAGCCGTATACCGAAAAGCTCAGTTGATTGATCTTGATGCGAATAAGGCATGTAACTTATGCTTGTGTTTGATCAAGCAAAGAAAATACAGCGAGGCAGAGTCTATCCTCGACGACATACTACATGGTAAACTTTCAGGATCCGACGACCCTAAATCAAGGAACCGAGCTCGGGAATTTCTCAGTCAAAAAGAAACGTCCGAGTCCTCACTTTTGGCATCAACGACACCAGCGTTACGCATAGAAGATGCTTTCATTGAGGGTCTTGACCAGTTGATGAGCCAATGGACACAGTATAAACCTAGGAGACTTCCGATCTTTGAAGAGATCTCTCCATTTAGAGATCAGTTAGCCTGCTGAAACCACTTTTAGAGTTGGTTATATTTGTTTGACCGTACGTCTCTATGAGTGGTAGTGTAAGGAAATAATAATTAGGTACGAGAGATCTGGTGTATGAGATGAACTCTTGTAAAGAACTGTATAGCGTTATTCTGTTCCAGATCATGGCAACAAGTGTAAGCATAATGTAGTTCCATATAATCGATGCATAAAATATGACATATTTAGGATGATGAAAGGGTTTGAACGTTCACAAAATTAATCATATCGCCCCTACGGGTATCAGATGGTGAACATAATAAAAACTGGAAATAGAGAAATGTACAAAATGATCTTGTAAAATTTGAGGCCACAACTCACACAAAGGAGAAAATGGTAGATTAATGACATTCTAAATGGACAATCTAAACGCAAGAATCCAGAATTCCTCCCTTACATTATGGACAACTATTAATACCACGACATCAATAAAGAAAAAATATCAACTAGAAGTTCAACATATGAGCTATACAATCAATCCAAATTACAGAACTTCCCACATCCTAAAAAGCTAACATAAGAGTAATGGTATAGTGACCTACCCGTAGAGAGAGATATACCCGCAAGTCGGGTCGTCAAAACAATGGTGAGCCATGGTAAAGAAATTCCAGTCAGCTTGGTTGTAACAAAATTTTCGGGAGAAATTAACAATTGAAGCCATGGCAAACGGATAACACTATGATAAGAATCAGAGCGATAATGATACCCAAAACAATCAATTTTATCTTCATATTCTGAAGCCACATCTTTCTTCGCATCTTGGTTCCCTGCTGTCTGAAATCTTGTGCCTGTAAAAGCATTTAAAAATAAATAAATAGATGGCATTTATATGAACAGACTGAATAATTGCAAATCTAGGAAAGGAACAGGTGCTAAACACCCAAAGCAAGATATAGTTCCTCATCTCAAAAGTAGATAGACCTAGTTTTGAGAACTCTTAACTACCATAGAAGTCATATATAGCCACAGTAGCATAATTGATTTTCAGGAATATGCATCAATGAAGTAGTTAGCCAGAAGAGAAACTGAAGGGTCACAGTAGTCTTATAACATATATAACTTATATTAAACCAACCTGTGAACGAAGGTTCTCAGTTTTATCTACCAAAAGTTCAATCTTCTCCCCGCGGTCAAGAACCTGAAAGGATAATTGAACTTGTTAACAAACTCTGACATGCCAAATCGAAAAATAAAATTCCACAAAATTATTAATAAGTTGTGCACAAACTTATCCATTTTTATTTGCAAATAATCATTATCCATACAACTCTAAGACAGTTTTAAGTCATCTGACCTCGAAATACATTTTCAGTAGCTGTAAGAAAAAGTAATAATTGCTTTGTACCTTCTCGATGTTTTCCATCATGACACCTTTAACTTCAGACACCTGAGCCTTCACTTTTGCAAGCTTGCTAATCTCTTCAGGATGATCCACGCAATACT
>CAODLS011545750.1:0-21420 GCA_948243855.1 Flueggea neowawraea
ATACCAGTCCATCCTTGATCAAGAGTGACAAAAGAAGTGTACTTTTCAATGTAATTTCTGGAACTTCAATGTCATGCCCTCACGTCAGTGGCATAGCAGCATTGCTCAAATCAGTCCATAAAAATTGGTCTCCTGCAGCCATTAAATCAGCTCTAATGACGACAGCTTATGCTCCGGACAACGAGAATGCACCCATTGCAGATGTTGGATCAAACCACACGGGTTCAGCCACACCATTTGTGTTTGGTTCAGGCCATGTTGACCCAGAAAGTGCTTCTGACCCTGGTTTAGTATATGACATTACCACATCAGATTATCTAAACTACTTATGCAGCCTAAATTACACATCATCAAAAATTGCCAAAGTGGCAAGGAAGAGTTACAAGTGTCCTAACAACACAAAATTGCAACCTGGTGACCTGAACTACCCGTCATTTGCAGTGGATTTCCAGAGAAAAAAGAGAGTGACTTTCAGAAGAACATTGACAAATGTTGGCGTGGGTACAAGTAGTTATATTGTGAAAGTGGAGGAACCCAATGGAGTGACAGTGAAGCCTAAGGTTTTGAGTTTCAAGACATTGGGACAGAAAATTAATTACAGTGTCAGTTTTGTTGGGTTGGGAAATAGAGATGGGTCTGGAAGTTGCTCTTTTGGAGCCATAACTTGGGTTTCAGGAAAATATAGCGTTAGAAGTCCTACAGCAGTGACATGACAATAGTTAAAAATAATGTTGATTTGGGTAGTGTTTTTTGAGTTAGTAATGTTTGAAGGTCTAGTCCATAAATATTTGGACTATAAAAAGAAAGAATAATTGCCTAGACTGCTCTGTGAATGTAAATTTTGGCAGTTAAGGGACAGAAATTTGCAAAATTTCAAACCATGATTTCTAATTTAAATTTCTTGAAATTCAGGTGTACCATTCCTTCAGCGGATTTATGTAATTAAATTTTTTAGTATGAAGTTGCTTTTTAACTTAAGATCCCATTAATCTCTAGTGCTGAATGTAAATATTCATGTAAATTCTACCGTACTAACCATTTATCATATGTAAATTAATGATGTTAATGCTAAAACATCATATAGTTTATAAGTGGGCTTTAACTTATCGAAACTACACTTAATTTAGTACTAAAAAATCTAGAGTTTAATTCTCGATCAAAACTAATAAAATGTGTACTTAAAAAAAGAACATTGTATGGTTAATGAGCGAAAACAAACAACTAAAAGTGAGATTGCTAGTATATGATTAATTGTAAAATTCTGGAGGATCTGGTAGATACAATCATGTAAGATTTTCTTTATTTGAAACTAATCATGTAAGATTATTCCCAGTTCTAAAGTTGAGGAAAGGTTGCTAAGGACATTCATGGTCACTAAAGAGACATTAAGTCACCATAATTAAAGGCAGACTATGGGATCATCCTCTCATTAACTCTTTGCTTTGCCCCTTAATTTTTGTATAATCATGTTTTGCTTCATTTTAAGCATTCACCACCACGGATCCTTAGGAAACGTGTCCTGTAAGTTTTTCAAGTGCTTGAGATTTCACAAACAAGTTCAAATATTAGAAACAACCAAATGGATCTCAATCAATTGTTAGACACATATACTTCTTTCCTTTTTCATCTTTATGAATTAGAAGTGTAAATAACTCTTATTTAATTAATGATGGAGCTAAAATTTGATCAAATTAAAGTCAATCTTAAAGTGAAAAGGGAAGAAATGAAACAAAGTAAGTGGATTCGGTGGGATACCCTGAGGGTTCACTGGATAGCTGATAAGGTTGGACGGACTTAACTCCTCTATCAATGTAATTATGATTTGATATGGGAGCCTACTGTAGGGGGTGTCTGATGAATTGGACATTAGATTTCCATTGTCGATGTTTGATATCTTTCCATAACTAAGTCATCCATTCAATTTCTTTAATGAGATAATAGTTGACCTGAGTGTCGAAGGTTAGATGAAAAATGTCTTCCAGACCAAAAGTTTGGGAGGAACTATGCAGGTACTGTAACTCTCGATCGGCTCCGTGGTTATTCATAGGAGATTTCAATGCTTATCTCTGGGATGAGGAGAAATTTAGTGTTACTCCACCGAATCACTATCAAATGGATTTGTTTAGGGATTAGGTACAAGAATATGGATTGATGGATTTGGGTTTTGTTGGAGATGTTTATACCTGGGATAATTGGAGGGAAGAGGAAGCTAACACTAAGAAGAGGATTGACAGAGCCTTGGCGACGGTGGACTAGGTAGCAGGTTACCCGAATGCACTGGTGGAACATGGAGAATTGCTTGGCTCAGATCATAGGCCTATTTTTCTACATATGAATGGCCAAAAGGAGAGAGTACAAAAGCCTCTTCGGTATGATAGGCGTTGGGAAAACAAGGAGGGTTACATGGACTTAATTAAGGACTAGTGGAAGAATCCAGTTCGAGGGTCGCCACAATTTATTTCGGTTAGGAAACTGAAGCATTGTTTAAGGGAGCTTGTGAGGTTGGGAAGGGTTAGCTGCACTAATAGTCGGAAGAGGATTGAAATGCTTACTGGTAAATTGCAAAACATCTAGAGGTTAATTCCTAATGGTCAGAATAAACTCGAGGAAAAATCATTAATTAAACAACTTGATCAAGCTTATAGAGATGAGGAGATGTTTTGGGCACAAAAAGCTAGAGTCCAATGGTTGAAGGAGGGGGACCGAAATACAGGGTTTTTCCATGCTACAACAATCCAGAGAAGAAGGAGGAATATTATAAAGATTGAAAAATGAGTCAGGGTAGTGGATGTTTAGACAGGAGGAGCTTCGGAGTATTGTTTGGCAATTTTTCTCAGATTTGTTCCAAACTCAAGGTTCAATAGAAGGGAGACAGGAAATACTTCAAGCAATACTAACATTGGTTGACGATGATATGAATAGGGCCCTCACAGCACCGGTTAGTGAAAAGGAAGTATGTACGGCCTGCTTTAGTATGAAACCATCAAAGGCTCCAGGGTCGGATGGAATTTCGCCTAGTTTCTTTCAAGAGAATTGGATGGTCATAAAGGAGGATGTTCTTAAGGCTGTTAAAGGATTTATGCGAAGCGGTCACCTACTGAGAGGGATGAACATAACTAATATTGTTGTCATACCTAAGGTACAACATCCTGATTCTATTAAACATTTTCAGCCAATTTCTCTTTGCAATGTCATTTACAAAATTGTTTCAAGGTGCTTGTACTTAGACTAAAACCCATGTTGGATAGTATGATTTCTCCTAATCAGAATGCTTTTGTACCTGGCCGTATGATTCAAGACAATATAATTATTGCACATGAATGCCTTACTAATATGCGTAGGAGGTATAAAAGAAGGGTGGGTAGCTTAGCTTTGAAGTTGGACTTGTATAAAGCCTATGATTGTGTTGAGTGAGATTTCCTTCTAGAGGTTCTCAGGAGGATGGGGTTTAATGATGTTTGATGTGGCTGGATTGACGATTGTATTTCAATTGTTCAGTATTATATTATGTTGAATGGTCAACCCCATCGAACAACTCTCTCCTACGAGAGGTCTGAGGCAGGTAGATCCTTTGTCTCCTTATCTGTTTCTATTTGTTTCAGAGGCATTGTCGAGATTTATTGACCAAAAAAGGAGCCAAGGTGTGGTGGAAGGTTACAAGATAAACCGAAGATGCCCTATTTTCCACTTGTTGTTTGTTGATGACACTTTTAGTTTTGCCAAAGCGGATCTTCTGGAAATTCAGCGATGGAAGAATATCTTTTGCCAATTTGCTTCAGTATCGGGATTGAAGATCAATTTCGAAAAGTCCATCATCTTCTTCTCTGCAAGTGTTCACCCGGATCTCAAACATAGCATTTTGGATTATTTTGGATGTAAGGAAACATTGAGAGGAAAGGTCTATTTGGGATTACCTTAGATGTAGGGGAAATCAAAAGTGAAGGCTTTATAGTTTATTGTAGACAGGGTTAGAAGTAGAGCACAGGGTTGGAAGGAAAAATTACTTTCACAAGTGGGGAAAGAGGTCCTCGTTAAGGCGGTGCTTCAGGCGTTATCGGCTTATTCAATGGCGGTGTTTAGACTTCCTCTGGATATTATAAAAAGAATTGAAGATATAATTAGGAAATTCTGGTGGGGAGCTGATGTGGGGCAATGGAAAGTGCACTGGGTTGGCTGGAATAAAATGACGGCATCTAAGTTGAGAGGGGGGTTAGGCATTTGGTAGTTAAGCCTTTTTAACAAGGCTCTGCTTGCTAAGCTTGCTTGGATAATTGTTCAGAAGCCTCAACCTTTATGGGTGCAGATTCTTAGGGTTCAATATTTTCATAGTAGTAATTTTTTGGGATGTCAAGTTAAACAAGAAGGAAGTTGGATTTGGAAAAGTATATTATGGGGAAGGGATGCTCTTCTGAGAGGTTTAAGATGGAATGTTGGAAATGGTAGGAGCATTGCAATTTGGGGTACTCCTTGGGTCCCTTCACTGCCAACCTTCAAGGTTTTCACGCCAAAGAGGGCTGAAGATACTGTCATTAATGTGTCGGATCTTTTGTTGAGCAGCGACACTAGTTGGGATTTAGCCAAATTGAGAGAGAGGTTCTCGACTAGGGAGGTAGCTGAAATACAGAAAGTCCTATTTCAACATCAAAGCTTGATGAACTGGTGTGGCACTTTACTAACAATGGAACCTTTACTGTTAAATCATGTTATCATTTGCTCAAGGAGGACTTGGAACGCATATAATGGTGATTGTAAGCAAACTAAAACACATATTTTGTTTTGAAATACCTCTCTTGTAGAGAATGTCCATTGTAGGCCTTTGCCACACCATTAATGACAGTATAACCAAAAGTCCGATTTGTGGTAAGGAACCAGAAACAATAAAACATTTGTTGTTGGAATGTGATTTTGTGAGGTTGGTTTAGGCAGGGAGTCATTTGGTAATTAGGGTGGATGCCATGCCAGTAGATGTGTTCAAGGATTGGTGAGAAATTCAGTCGACAGCAGCAGGGAGGGGAGAATTATGGAGCAAATAATGGTGATTTGCTGGTTTATTTGAAAGTCTAGAAATGAAAGAATTTTTAATTAAATCCAACCTAACCCGAATGTGATATTGGCTAGAGTTAGTAAGCTTTATGGGGAATTGGAAGCTACCATCTAGGAAGAGGAGCAACAGTATGGTACTGAGTTGAGTGGTGTGCAACATGCTTTTCGATGGGCACGCCCACGGGAGGGGCTAGTTAAGATAAATTGTGATGCTAGTTATGATTCCACCTCTGAAATTGCTCCTATGGATGCGGTTGCTAGGAATTCTCAGGGGGCTATAATTGACGTGCTCAAAGCAAAGAAGAAGTTGAGTTATATAATTGTGGCAGAGGCTGAGGCAATTAGGCTTGGTGTTGTTATGGCTATGAGGAACAAGTGGTCTTCCATCCAAGTGGAGTCGGATAATCAACCTGTTATTGATCAATTGACTTTGCACCAGAAGGAATGGAGATGGGATATTGCTACCATCCGCTGGGATGTTTGTGGCATGCTGCAACATTTTCGGGAGTGCTCTTTCAAATGGATCCCACGGTCCACAAACAAGATTGCTGATTATATAGCTAGGTGTTCATCTATTGTTAATTGCTTGGCAGATTGGCTTTCTTATTTTCCAGATCATGTAAAAACTTGGCTTTATGAAAAGCAGATCAATGAAATGATTTTCCTTTGACCGTAAAAAAAAGATGGAAAATGTCTTTGTCCCTTTTGAGATATTTTTTTCCGTGCTAGACTCTAAGAAGGGTAGGATCATTGGAGCACTAGAGTCGAGAAGCATTAAAGGAGCTAAGAAACTAATGAGCTAAGAGCTTTTTCAATGTTCCTTTAATTTATCATTTTTTTTATGATAAAGAGTTGTTCACAAAAAAAACGTTTAATATTATCTTTATTTTACTCTTTACCTTTAAAAATAATATAAAGAGTGATTTTGACTAATTATATTTATTGAGTGTAAAATAGTTCTTTATTGATTTTTCATTAATGGAATTTTTTATTTTTATATATTTATTCTCATTTATCAATCACCTTTAGATGTTTTATGAATTTTAACAAAATAAAGAGTTGAGTAGAGAGTAGCACTAGTGAACATATTTATTTTCAATGTATACAATTAATGGTGCTATCAATTTTTATTAAAAGTGTTAGCTAAAAATACATAGCACCATTGGAGGTAGTACTGGGCAAATTGGCCTAGCCCGACTCAAAACAAGAGTTGAACTGGGCCAATGATTTTTAGCTCGAGACCCGGCTTGGCCAGCCTATATTTTGAAAAAAATAGAACCGAACCTGAACTTATGGTTAGGTCCGGCAGGCTGGCCCAACCTGCTCATATATATTATATATATATATATATATAGTATATTAATATTAATTTGATATATTATGTGTTACAAATTAGTAAAAATGATGTTAATTATAAAATTAAGAATTGTTTAGTATTTATCAAAGTATAATTTATATAATAAAGTATAGATTAAATTATATTTTCATATGAAAATATAGAATATTAATTTTTTTTTTTAAATGGCAAGCGGGCTGGTCCGGTTAGGACCGCCCTTTTGAATGGACGAGCCTGGACTAGACATCTAGCCCGCTCAACCGGGCCTAGCTTGGCCCGTATGACAGGGCTGAAAAAATGCCCTCTAACTCAGCCTGGCCATGTGCCCAGGACTAATTAGAGGTGCTCTAATTAATCTTTAAAGTAGAATATCTAAGGAACTCAAATGTCAAAGCGAGCATGTTCTTTTTATATTAACTATTTTTTTTATAATAAAAAATATTTGTTTAAATTTTTTCTTTAACCATCTTTTTATTTCACTCTTTATATCAAAAAAGAATATAAAAAATGAGTTTAACTAGCTATAAATGGAGAACCTATTTTACTTGTTATTTAATATCTCTCTTTATTAACAATACATTTCTACACTATGTTTAGTTGTTATATTTGAATATATTATTAGTCATAATAGAATAAAGAGTTAAATTTAAAGAGTCGATTAGTGTTGAATAACTTTTTTACTCTTTAATAATAATTATATTTTTTATTTATACAAAAATTATTCTTTAAAATAAAGAGCAACATTGAGGATGTTTTGAAAAACTTGAAAACTCTAGAACTCGAAGATGGTTTATTAGCTTCAAATATTATTTTTTTATGACTTGAAAATGCTTTAAGTTTTTTTTTTCGAAACCAATTTTGGCAGGGTGAAAATTACTGGTAGACATATGTCAATATCATCCAGTTGGTGTTTGTTGAAAATACTTGTCCATTTTATTAGGTTATGTACTGACATTAAAATGAATCAAATTTTAACAGGTGAAGTTGATTGCAAATGTTTGTCACCATTTTGATTGTTGTGGTGCCACAAAATCATACAACGATACAAAGGTCAATGCCCTAATCATACGTTTACTCATCTTTGCTTATCAACCATATTTTCAACTCATACAAAAAATTATCAACAAATTTACTAGTTAATAATACTAGATCATTGATATTAGGAGGGGATGACTCCGATGACTTCGATATTTAAAACAGTAATTGATCAAGGAAAGTAAAGGAAATGGACGAAGAAAGACCTAAGAGAAAGAAGATCTAATTTTGAGGGTAACTTGATCAATAATTGGAGTGTTATATTCGTTTTAATCTAAATTTGAATTTCCTCTTATGCCAATACAAAGATCTTCAAAAGGTTTTAAATCTTTAAATCTTCCGTGTTGTTAGCCTCAAAACTCAAACAACAATTAAAAAGAAAACTCTAACACTTGGGAATCGTGAACGTCGCATTGAAATCTGAAAACATAAAACACGATGAGATCGAAATGCTTTCCGGGAGAGTCTCTAACGCTCAAATTAGTAAAGATTTCAACAAAGTAATGGTGTGTGTGGAGAATAGAGCACACCTCAACCAGTTGCTCTCCATGACTATTTACAGAGTGACAATTAATAAATGAACATTAAGTCTGTAACGTTTCTTATTAATGATAATCATAAAGTTATGGCTCAAAATTAAATATAATTAATGACCTCAATATCCTGGTCTCATCAATGGTTCTCTACTTTTTTCTTTGGATTTTCAAAAAATAAGAGTAAAAATTTGGCATGCTTCTTTTTGAACGCAAGCTAAGTTTCGTTGCAAACATTTAGGCCAAGTGTTTTCCTGAAATTATTGTTCTCATCCAGAACCAGACAATTGGTTTTAAAAATTGTGAGTACTTAATCTAGTATTTGCCGAATCGAATTGAGTTAACTTCTTGTTGTTCTTACCAACTAGGGACGACCTTTTTCAGATTAGAAATTTCCCTCCCTTTTTCTTTTTGGCTCACTCAGATTCTGTCCTTCCCAAAATTGAGTTCTCAATTTATATTCAAATTCAAATCTTCCAATTGCTTTAAATTTGCTTTATCTTGAATTGGAAAATTCTCCCTTATTGAACAATTGAATGGTCAAATATTTCTGAATTGTCTCTTTTCCATAGACATTCCAAAATTTAACTTGATTTGTTTCCTCCTCTGATTTTATTTTGACGGAATCTATTCTCTCTTCCTTCCAGAATTAATCTATCTCCTGTTTTCACTTTGATTTTGATTTTTCTGGACCGCCCTTGAATTAAGCCCTTCAATGTTTGATTTTTCTTTCCTTCCACTTGAATGCCAATTTAGGGTTAACATAAAGTGCAGCAGATTCTTTCTTCCATTGCACTCACACCGCCGGCCCTCTTTCCTGTTCACTTTCTTTGGCCAATTTTCCTATCCCAAAGGTTCGGTTTTCTCTCTTCTCTCTCTTTTTGCCCTTTCTTCCGTTTCTGTTTTTCTTTTCTTTTGGTTTTGTTTCTTTCCTTTGCTTTGTTTCTTTCTATTATCGTGTCGGCTTCGTGCGAGCTAGACAGGCGCCGGCTTTGGTGGTTTTGGGCGGCGACTTGTAGGGCTAACGGTTGTGCAATGGGTTATGTGTCTTCAAGAGGATGAATCACTCCATTGAACCTATTTGCCGAGGAGGAGACTCTGCCAGCGTGTCATGTTCGAGGCAACCGACCATTCGAGTTTGGCACCAAACGATGTGACGTCGATGTCAGCCTCAGTCGTCATGCAGCTCCGTTAGACCGAGTGACCGTTCGTTCTCCAGACGTTCCAGATGATGAGTCGTACGTGTTTTTGAACGAATTGGCCTCCACTTAATTGGACGACATATACGTTTGCTTACCCGTGGCATGTCGTCCGACTACCCAGCGACCAGTCGCCTGCTTCAGCCACCATATGCCTTGTCATTCTTTTGTGCGACAGGCCGTTCACTGCCTCATCACACCCTGCCGTTTTTGCTCATGCCTTTTCTCTCTTTTCACTATTTTTTAATTTTTTTCTCTATATTTTTCTGCCTTTTTTGACCTTTTTTTGAATTACGCTCTTCGACTTTTTGGGTCCCTAACAATAGGTCCTCATCCAACTCACGGAGTTCATCGTCTCCACCACTTCGCAGGCTCATCAACTCGCAGAGTTCACCAACTCGTGGAATTCATCAACTCGCCTTGCGAAGTTCACATCAATTCACGGAGCTCAGCAACTCGCCTTGCGGAGTTCACACCAACTCACATAGTTCATCCACTCTCTTTGCAGAGTTCATCGACTCGCCTTGCAGAGCTCACACCAACTCGTGGAGTCACCATCACTACTCCACTTCGTGAAGTTCATTATCTCCACTCCGCCTCATAAAGTTCATCGTCTCCACTCCACATTGCGAAGTTCATCATCTCTACACCACCTCTCAAAGCTCATCATCTGCACTCCACTTCGTGAAGTTCCATTTTCCCTCGTGAAGTTCTTCATCTCCATGGAGTTCACCAACTCCACTCCACCTCGTGAAGTTCATTGTCTCCATTCCACTTCGCATAATTCATCATCTCCACTCCAATTCGTGAAGTTCCACTCCGTTTCTTGAAGTTCGTCATCTCTACGGAGTTCACCAACTCGCAGAGTTCTCAACCTCATCCTCTTAGGCCATATGCTCCCCAATTACTTTATTAAGAAACTTGCTTTGACAAAGTGATTTGACATGGATGAGATTGTAGCTAGCTTGCACTTGTTGGAGTGTAATTTCTCTTCCAAGTCTTCAAGTTGCATGCTATGTTCATATCAGCAATGAACACTCAATTTTCCACAAGCTCTATACTCGAGTATGCATTTTATTCAGACTTCCACTGCATGTGTTCAATAATGAGTGATCAATTTCTCGTAAGCTTTATACTCTATTGCCACATCGTAGCATTTGTCATCTTTCTTTACGTGCTTCCATAGTGAGAGCTTGGTGCAAGCTTTTCTAGTCATTGCACGTCTTTAAATTTCACTATTAATCAACGCCTGGTTTCCTGCAAACTTGATGATTATGTGCAATGTTCAATTTTCCACTGCGTGTGTTCTACAATGATCACCCGATTTCCTGCAAGCTTCATACTCAATTACCATATCGCAGTCTATTTTTCATCGAGCGTTTTTGTGGTGAGAGCTCGGTTTTTCACATGCTTTTCTACTCACTACACATGTTTGTCACATGAGAGCCTGATTTCTTGCAAGCTTTTCTACTCATTATGAGTATTTGTCATGTGAAAGCTTGATTTCTCGTGAGCTTTTCTATTCACTAACCTTATTTGTCACGTGAAAGCCCGATTTCTCGCAAGGTTTTCTACTCACGGTTTAGTTGTTTGCTACATGTTCTTAGTGAGGGCCCGAGTTTTAACATGCATTTCTACTCATGCAGCCTTAGTAGCCTCTTATTCTTTACCGCGCGTATAGATGGCGAGAGCCCAATTTCTCGCAAGCTTTTCTACTCACATTATGTTTTGGTGGTTACAAGACAATTCGTTGTACGTTGATGGTGAGGAGCCAATGTTCGGACTCACCCCATGCTCTAGCACTTTTGGTTACATGAGCCTAGTTTCTCATAGGCCCTTTTCGTTGTGTGTGGCAAAGCATTTGGTTTGACCCAACATGTTCTTCACCAAAAGAAGTTATGTATGCAAAAAGTAAGCATGCCATTTATTCAGAATAACAAGTTACAAAATAGAAAGTTACAAAAACTTAAAGGATTCAACTTCTTATCATCATCAGAAGTACACTCAACAAGCAAAGCCTAACATTTCAAGTGGCGGCTAGCCTACTTGGTTCTATGTTGATCATCTCTTCAAGTGTCACTCCTTCTTCGTTGCCATGTTTCATCGTTCAGCTTCCCTCTTGATGCCTGAGCATTAACAAATTGGTCTTAGTGCTTATCTTAAACCAAGTTCTCGATTTTATTCTTCAATTCTCGACACTTATCGGTAGAGTGTCCACTCAAATCGCTTTATTTGCAGTAGCATCCGCCCAAAGTTTTCTGGTTTTCCTCATTTTGTTTCCTGAGGGCTTCGCAGTCAGCAAGTGGAACATTAGGATGGCAGCTCCCGAAGCTCCCCTTCCAACACCAACTCTCCTAGTATCCTCCTCGGGATGTATGGCTTGGTTTGAAGGCATTTGCGCCATGGTGACTGAGTAGGTGATTGTCGGTGAACTTATTCTCAAACGTCTATGAACAAGGCTTTTCATTCAAGTTTTCCACGAACGACACCAATTGTTGTCTCAAAATTCGAACAATAGTAAAGAAGAAAACCGAACACTTAGTAATCGCGAACGTCATCTTAAGACCTGAAAACACAAAACACGATGAGGTCGAAATGCTTCTGGGGGAGTCTCCGACACTCAAGTTAGTAAAAATTTCGACAAAGTAATGATGTGTGTGGAGAACATAGCATACCGCAACCAGTTACTCTATGTGCCTATTTAGAGAGTGACAATTAATGAATAAACATTAAGTCTGTAACATATTACAATTTATTTACTTATAAAAATGAGTATCATTTTCTCTATTTTTTTATTATGTAAGTTTTTTTTCTCAATAAATAATTTTGTTTTGAAAAGGCATTGTAAATAATTTTATTATTCTGACTAAACATAAACAGTTCAAGAATAAAATAGGGGCCTTGCCCCATGATACCAAAAAGTAAAAACCTTAAAGTTGATCCACATTTATTTACAAGCATCTCTCTTAACTCCTATCTATACGTTTTGTCTGTATTGAATCAGAAAATTTGTGGCACTTTTAATTATATTCGCCGTCTAACTAGAGTAATTTATTTGCAAATAGAGTTGAATAATATCAAGTTGAGATGCAGAGAATCATCCTATTTCGGAGACAAACAATGAAATTGCATATTCTTCTGTTTTAATTATAGTCAGTGGTGGTGGTGGCGGCGGCGGCGATGAGTCGTGATTTGGATGAGAGTGGTCGTCAGTTCTGGAAACGGTGACAGTGGTGAGTTGTGGTGAGGGTGACAATGATAGTCTGAGAAACTTGAACAGTGCACTTACCACTGAATAGATATTTCTAATATTCAAGATATGATCTATTTATTGTTTTTGTTGTTAATCAAAGACATCTGATTTTATGCTAACTCGACTTGACGGAACATGTTCCATCTTAACTTCATTGATCTTGTACTTTCTGAGGATATTGACGAGCAATGAACCATTGACCTATTATTTTGTAAAGAAAAACGTATCGATAACGATTGGAATTGTCATCCTTTTATTATGCATTTACAATTTGGTGAATTGTTCAACTTCTGCAACGTAGAAGGTGGCTTCAAAAGGAAAGAAGAGCACTATACTTGTGTCTATGAATCTCTCAGGTATGCAGCATTTCTCACGGTTGTCAATTTGGGCACTCTTTTCCTATACATTTGTAAGTTCATAGTCATAAAAATTGAAAACATGAGCTGAACTAAGCAGTGAAGAGCTAAGGAGTTGAAAAAGATCGTCTTCAATTGTTACGAGATGTTAGTGGTGCTTCCAGACCAGGGATATTGACAGAAATTGTTTGCACAATTCACTAGCCAATCATTGATATATCTGAATCTTCATACAAGGTCTCCTTTAACTTAGGTGAAGTTTAGTTTTGGTAGATTAGTGTAGAATATCGTAGATTGATAAATTTCATTGGGAAAAAGTAACTGCCTCAAGAAAGCTCTGATACCATCTCAACCAGAAACTTGGAGAGTAAAGAGTATTTGTGTTGTTGTATGTACAATCTGTATGTATATTCATGAACATAGCACACAGGAAATGCATAAATTTGTATAAAAATCATGTGAAAATATAAATAAAAAGAATTGCTCAAGCTACAATGCACATTACTAATAATACTTTGTGTTGTTAGTGTTAACATTATGAAATTAAATTTATTCTTTTTATTCATCAATAATACTGTTTGGAAAATTATTCTTTCTACCATTATAGGCTTCTCTTGCCTAGAACATCAAATTGTGCAATCAAATGTACAAATCAACACACATTTCCCTCATGACAGTAATTGAATAAGTCAAAAGAATGAACACAAAGAAGAAAAAATTTACCAGCCTTTCGTTAGTCCTGGAGTCGAGTAGAGTGTCGATCAAAGGTTTATTTGCCCACTGTTGCGCATGGTGAAACAAAGACTAATGAGCTGCAGTTACCAACAAATCAATAATGTTAAAAATACTCAAAACTGTATTTTTAACCCAGTTGCTGCAGAGATACTGCTTCTGTTTAGCCAAAATTCTCCAGATCGTTAGTCCTCCAGATTGATGCTGGCGTTTCACCTCAGTTGCGACAGATACTGCTTCTGTTTAGCCAAAATTCTCTTCTCATCAATCAACTTCAGCAAAGACTGTACGTAGGGATAAGCACTTGGCGTGCATAGCATGGTTTCTAAGAGCAAATGAGCTCAGCTCAAGATACAGGACAGCTTCCCTTTAAAAAGTCTTCAACAATGCCTTACAAGTTGAAACTGGGCAGGGCAAACTGAGTTGCAAACATTTCAACTTGATTTCGGAGCTCCAAAATATCTTTGTTAACCTGTAAACCTTTCTGCAATGCCTTCGGCAACTTCCCATGGTCGCGCTGAACAATACTTGCAATGTGTGCAGCTCCGAGGAGAAAATCAGCCATTATCTCAAAATCATTTTCCAGGCAACCTCTTGATGTCATGGCTGGGCTACCTGAATATAATAACATGAAGACGTATTAATTTATCAGAACACAATCAAATGGACAAAGGGAGACACAGTCCTCATATCAGGGGCAGACGTTTGATCAAAGAATAAAAGATCACTTGCCAATTCTTATTCCTCCAGGAGTGATATTACCATTAATCCCGAATATGGCAATTTTGTTTACAGTGATGTGGCACATTTCGCAGACTTTGTCAAATGTTTTACCTAGGAAAATAGAAAAGAAACAGGAAGATTAAAACAATTTCATATGTAAAAGCTTATGGCTTGTAAAAAATTTCACACCAGATCTGGAAAGAAGCATATCCAGCAAGTTCCCAATTGAATTGTACTTCCTAGAAAAAAAATTAACATCTCAAGTACACTAGCTGAATGGCATGCACGAGCTTATCCCGCCCCATCCCAATCTAATAAAAGTTCAACTTTCCCTGATAAGCTAACATCATATTCTATCCAGTCATCAACTTTTGTGTGAGTTCCTATACTACTAGAGCATTAACGATGCTGCTATATTTGTTCACTCTTCACATTTGCAATTATCACACAAGTCAAGACCTAAAATCTGCGATAGAACTGAAACTTGCAGAAATGTAATTTGAGCTCTTAAGTTTCTCTCTCCCCACAGACTATCTTAGTCCAAAAGTTGGTAATGGGAGGGAGAGGGGCCTGAATCAAACTTCAATCTGGGAGTACAATCATGCCACATATCATTGGAGAAAAATAATTATATCATATTGTTTATAAGAAGATAAAAGAAATCATACCTGTCAATCCCAGCGGCCTCAGATCCCAAAGCAATAAATGGTTGTCTGTGTTCACTAATTTGCATTTTCTCCTTGATAAAGCAAATGCTAAAGCTTGTGCATTCTTTTTCACCTGCTGCATAATATGCCTTCTACTCAGGAGTAGCCACTTGCTTTAAGGCTATGGCAAGAGCTGCAATGTGATTATTGTGCGGCCTACCTTGCAACGATGGAAAAACACCAAAGTTTATCTTTTCCTCACTCAAAATCATACTGCTCATTTTCATTCCCTTGACCTAAGAGCACTCCTCTTTTCCTTGGTTTCATATCCTTCCTATAAAAAATTATCCCTCCCCTAGGACCTCGAAGACTTTTATGAGTTGAAGTAACAATGTCACAGTAATCAAACGGGTTTCCATATTCCTGCACAAGCATAAACAGAGGCGGAGGGAGGTGGGGATACCCCTATACCCCCCTCCGCCCACCCTCCGCCCCCAATGGATTCATCGTCCCCCCTCCCCCTTGCAACTCTGAAACCCCTCCTCTGCGGTAAAGCTATTTTTTTGTTTGCCTTTTTCTTTAAAAAAAATAATTAATGTTGCCTTAGCGAGCGAACGACGGGTCGTTCGTTAAGGCAAGAATTAAAAAAAAAAAGGGTAAAAGGTTGTTCTCCAAGGCAGCAGTCCCTTCATTATCGGCTTCTCTTCTAGTCCCAAAACGTAGCTGCGCAGCAGGAGAAGAAGAGAGCCCGCCACCACTACTTGCCGACCGTCGTCTCCGTCCGTCAGTCCGCGCCCGTAAGTCGCCTTGCTTCTTTCAACTCTTTTTTCTTTCCTTCTAATTTCAGTTAATTAGGCTGTTGTAATTGTTAGGTTTTTTGATTAATTATTTGAGCTTGAGAGTCTCCGCTAGTCCCAGACGCCACCCGCCAGTACCATTCGGAGAACTCGCCGTCGTGCCCGTCGCCTGTCGTTTCGGTCAGTCCGCGCCGGTATGTCGGCTTGCTCCTTTCAACTATTTTTTTCCTTCTAATTTCAGTTAATTAGGGTTTGTTAATTGTTAGATTTTAGATTGAATTAGTTGGATTGTTGAGTAGCCACTGAGAATTGCAGTAATAACATGCAAATGAAAAGAGAGAATCCCATATCATAAGAGAAATGCAGTATAGATTATGCAGATAAAGTATATAAGAAAGTAAAACAGAACGTCTACAAGACTAACAAGTGGAAACCATCCCTGCACCTAGAGATGCAGTGTTCGAATTCGAAATACTGTCCTTATTATCCATATTAAAAATCCATCACAAGTTTAAAACCTTGCAATGAAAAAATGACAAGAAAATGATTTTTACAGGGAAATTACTAATAAAACCTAGAAACACCCCAGTCCTTGATTAAAATATATTCATACCACTTTATACAGTTCATCCAAAAGGCCAATATTTATAGTAGAAAAGAAATAGATAACTCTTTATGACCTCTGTTTCTTCATCAAATATAAAATTGAAATATTTACAAATTAAGCACATGAAAGCCACATAGACCAAGTGATTAGGTTGAATAGGCACACATACCTTCCTCCTAAAACAATAGGGGAAATAGGTATGATAGATTCCTCAACCTTTTTCAAGTCTTGCAAAGAAACTAAAATATAGGCCTAAGCCAACAGACTCTGAGCCACACCTGTATCAAATGCAAGTGCATTACAATTTACTAACAAAATAATTTGTCAAATATTGCATCTCAAAACTAAAGATGACCTTCCTTAGTAATAGTCCTTACTCCCTAGTGATAGCATAAGTCTTAGGTGTCCCTAACACAAAGCAGTAATATAATTGTGTATCCAACATAATGTGTATCCAACATAAGCACTATAAAAGCACCATGCCACAGAAATAAAAATGGGATGCGGGACAGGATTTACAAATTTGCTTCTTAAAGTCTCTTAAAACACATAGTGTAAGTCTGATGGACAATAATTAGGAAAAAATAAAGCTAAAAGCACGCCCTAATCAAACCACGACTAAATGTTCTCTAAAAATACAGAGTCTCTGCATTGGCATAAACAATAAGTCAACGAAACACAACAATCATCACCAGAAAACAAATAGAAAATGGAAGTACAGATATTTATAGGAAAGGAAGATCAAGATTAGAACCTTGGCAGCAACAAGACTGCTAATCTGAGCCATATCACACATAAGAACCGCACCACACTTACCAGCAATCAGCCTAAACCTCTCATAATCCCACTCCCGAGGATACAAACTCCCACCACAAATCAATATTTTAGGCCTAAAATCAAGCGCTTTGTCCTCCAACTTATCAATATGTTAGGCCTAAAATCAAGCACTTTGTCCTCCAACTTATCAATATCTTAGGCCTAAAATCAAGCACCTTGTTCTCCAACTTATCAATATTATCCCTTTGTGTTAGGGACACCTAAGACTCATGCTATCACTGAGGACTTGATAGGTATGGTTGTCGTCATTTGTCACTTTTATTTTACTTTTTTTAAATAAATTATATGTTCAATTATTTACTCAAAAAAATAGGAATTTTTTAGACTATGTCAGTTAAAACGATGTAGTTTTGAACTCTGCTAACTCTTCTTCCTTCTAAATTCTACTGCAGAATCAAACTATCGTCATTGTGTGGGTGAAAAGAGCATGCCATGAGCAAGGATTCACCGAGAAAGTCTGGACCTCCTCAAATTATCCTACTGGACAAGGCATTGAAATTGGTATTTCTTATCTCTTCAATTCCAAAAATTGTCTTTCTTTCTATTGTCTGCATTCTTTGATAGATTTTTATTTTATATTTTCAACTTACTTAGTATCAACGATATGAACTCTGAATGAATAATTATGAAATCTGGGCCAAGTTATGCTCGCTGAAAACAGATTGGTTTCGGCTTTTCGATCTAACTTTTTGGATTGAGTTAGTGTTGAAAGATGTTAATTAGGTTAGAGCATAATTAAGAGGTTCAGTATTTTTAGTAGAGTTTATCGTTTTGTGATCCCTTCTTGGAAAGTTCACTTGAGTGCTTTATATTTTGTTTTCTCCTTTCACCTAGTTAAGCATGCTCAAGGGCAATTTCCTGTGCACCCATTTTATAATGTTGAATGCTGTATCAGCAGTGGCTGACTGGCAAGAGCCCTGGGAGGGTTCTTGCCAGCATTGTTGTCACACACTGTTGCGTGAGGAATGCCGTCCCTTGTTTGTCGTTTGGTTGCTTATTTCCATAATCAGATCATAGGTTTGCACGTGGAACTGCAAATGCAAGTTACTTGCTGTTAAGTTCAATGGTTTTTTAATTGTGTTCTCATTTTGTCTAACAATTGTTTGGTAAAATGCCTCAACCATTTGTTAAAAGGTCTGACACTTTATGATTTTCTAGTAGAACCTGAGATTCATAAGGACTTGTTTTCGTTGGTTGGGATGAAGCTAGTGACTAACATATAATCAGTTATTTGAAGCACATTTGACTTATAATTTTAGTCTAGCATGGTGTTTTGCATAGGATTATCTCATGTGAAACATAAATAGTTAGGAAGATGAGGAAAAAGGTAATTTTGCATATTAAAAGGACCAACTGGATATCCATAACCAACTCGATAGCTTCACACAACCTTTCTTGTTAATACACCTATTCACATCTCTCTCCTCCTCCACAGCAACCTCCTGTTCTTCCACCATTAATTTCCCTCCAACACAAAGATCAACCCTTTTAGCTGACATTAACGCAATCTAGAAATGTTAGCAACTATTTAAATTAAAGCATTTTTTTTAAGTTCAAAGTTTCATAAAAAACCAATATATTTTGAGAATACAAGCCCAAGAGCTTGTAGGTAGAGGAATTCAAATACAATAGAAAGTGACTTGTTCAGTGTTGATCATCATGCATTTTGTCTTGTTTCTTAACAAAGAATAACATTCATATCAGGAATATTTTTTGGGTCATATGGAATTTATAATGTTAATATGTTTGTGAAAAAGGAGAAATTTAGTTCGAACCCACCCCTTGTTGCCCAAAATCCTGGCTCTGCCTCTGCCCTTGAGAAGGATCTTGGTGAAATTGTGATTCTAGGCGTAGCGCGTAAAGCACAATCTTTGCTGCACTATACTTGGAGTAAATCATATAAATTGCAACTTAACTTCGGTATACATTTTGATATATATCTAAAGTTTTTTTTTTGCCAAAAACTGAATTAAAGTGCAGTAACCATTTTAGTACTTCGATAGGAGGTCATTTCATAAAGCATGCCTAATTTATGAAAAAGAGTGCCAATATCAAAATCTAGATCTAGAATATAGTTGAATGACTATTTGTACATTTTATCTATGTTCTTCTCTATACGTATAGCAAAGTTCAGAATTTTTAAGTTTAGATAATTAATACTCGATGTTTCTAAAATTCAGGCTGAGCAATGGGTGAATAACATGAGTAAAGTCACAGAGGAGGAGCCGAAGGAAATCGAACCTGCAGGCTGTCCTTCAAAGTTTGTAGACCATTCTTTACATTCTCCTGCACTCTCTTCTTTGTGGCATTAAAAGTTATTTGCTTACCATGCTTTTGCAGACTTGGACTTGGCGCAAAGAATGTGCGACAATCTACTATTGGACCTCTAAATGACCCCGTTGAGAGAAAGTTGCATGACAAGTTGCAAGCCAGTAAAAGAAAAGCTACGAAAATTCTCGAGTCCAGTCCTAAAAGAGGTGGAGGCAATTACCATGGCAGTGATGATGACAGCGACCATGAATTAGAAAGCAGAACCACCATATTTGCCAAGAAGAGAGTAGACATTGCAACCCTATCGGCACAATTGAAGAAGAAACAAAAGTAAATTTTGAGTTTTGTAAGAAATTTATTAAGTCCTTTTAATGTATAGACTTTTTGAGTGATGCGATCAAGTTACACAAATTTAGACAGTTGTTAGCTAAATGTAACTGGATTTTGTCTAGAGTTAATCGAAATGCATTTTATAACCCTAAGTGGATGATGCTGACGCATGATCGTCGAGAAACATGGTGCAGAACAATTTCCCTTTTAATGGATATCTTGTTGATCTTTTTATATGTCAGCTATGTTAGATTCATAGCGGAGAATCAAGTTTCAAAATTGACAGCTATATTGCATCAAAAAAAGTTATTTTTTTGTGAATGGAAATTTCAGCGGAGCTTGTATCTCTTTTTTCTTTTTGGTTTTAACTTGAATGATTGAAATGGTGGATTGGAGTAGAGAACATGCATGATCCAGAATTTCCAGAACGAAACTCGGGTTTAAATGCTAATGCGGAAGACTTTTATACGTAACTAAATAGATAAATTAAAGACTTAAATAATAGGTTAAACAAAATTTAGCAAGTTATTTTTACTTTTCGAAAGAATTATTAATTTATAATCTTAATGACTTTTAAAGTCCTAAACTATTTTTTTTATTTTGCTTTTCAGATTTACAAAAATAAATTTAAACTTTTAGAATTATATCAGTTAGAGTTAATAAAAAAATAATTATTTTTAAATTCTCATTTCTTTTGTTTAATCAAATATAACATGTCGTCATCTATCCATCCATTTTTTCTGTTAAATGTTGACGTGGCTATCTGAATTGGAAAATGTTTTAACTACAGGATGTGCCAAAAGCCTAATAATTTTTTCATTAAATTTTGACGTGAATTTTAACAGAGCGCAAATTTTAAAAAATTTCTTAAGGTAGCAGTAATATTATCATTTTAATGGAAAAAAAAAGTTTAACTACATATGAAATTTAGACCAGTTTTAATCTAATTTTAATTTAAAAGTACATATACCATTAAGTGAATATCAGTGTTTACATAGGGTTTCCATTTCCTTGGTTTATAATTTTTTGTAAATTTTATTTTATTTTATTTTTTCTTCTTAGAATGAATACTGATAAGAAAAAAAATGTAAAATTTCAGATTTTTTTTTCTCATCACAAAGATGCAAGTCGTTTACAGCATAGTATGGTCATCACCGAGGACAGTTTTCGTTGTTCCCAATTTCAAAGCTAACTGGTTTAGTCCAATTTTGGCTTCTCCCGAGAAATTTAGAAAAGAGAGAATTTTTTTTTAGAGGATCTACAACCGGTGGACAACTGTGAATAGATGTATATATATCGTGTACACAACATTCATAAACGTGGACAAATCTAATAATGGTGCTTTTTGAAAAAACTATGTCACGACTATGACCAAAACCACATATATATGAGCATGCATTGCATATAATATAGATTGATCTGAAGTTGCATATGTTGTCCATATGGTTAGAAAATAATTTACAATAACTTTTGAGAGTAATAAAAGATTTATCGGTAGGACAATCAGGGTTCAAAAGTTAGACTATTACAAAAGAAGGGTTAATAGGTGGTTTCTTAAATACATTAGGACAGGTATATAGATAATTTAAATTTGGTTCCTGTAGTTTTTGGCCTGTTTAGGTGTCAAAAACATAAGAAATTGAGCTGATAAGAAGAAGAAATGTGGAACCCCCTGATTGGACCTCCTAAGCACGTCACCACCTCGTGCTTAGGATGAACTT